>ML821602.1:36291-71859 GCA_009831015.1 Picea engelmannii
TCTTTATTTTCTATACATTATCATTCTTATGAGCTCCAACTCTTCTTGAGGCTACAACCTCTGTTTTACAAGAAGAAACTTGTTGAGAGAACCAAATATCTAGTTTCTCTAGCACCCACTAGAAGGAAACACCAACTCCATGAGTGTTCTAGCACCAACTGGATGGAAGCACCAACTTCCAGTCATACAGGCACCAACCTGTATAACAGAGAAAAATAGTTCTCCCTTGCACCACCCTGCCACCCTGGTTTTTCTGGCTGCAACCATATGGAAGCTACAACTCCCTGTGTTCAAGCACCCACTTGAAACTTTGAGGACACCAGTCCTCCCTAGAACCTCCCTACCACCCTGAAATATAAATATTTTCTTTCTTGAATTTATCACAATGATACAACATTTATCTATGGCTTACCAGTCTCATCAATGTTTTGTTGCACTACTCTGCTCTGCCTCTCTGCTCACCTCTTCTGTGCTTTATGTTCTTCTACATTTTATGCTATGTGCGCCATCTATCTTCTATGTGTTATCCCTATGCATGCTCTTCACCGTGTCACTATTCTGCCCTACAGGTTGTTCACTGCGTCTCTTCCTCACAACTACATGGCTCGCCAGTCGATTCCCATCACTACTCTTTCTTTCATCCTTTCTCACGTCGAGTCCTCTGCCTGATCATCATTGCAACTCCTCATTATCTCTGGTGGTTAGCACCATGTTTTCATCATCAGCGAGCGTTATGTTGAGATTCCTTAGCTTCTCTGGCAGTCGAAACTCTTTGTCTTCTATGTCAGTTACAGCCAATTAATTATGGCTTCTTTGGCTTCTAAGCCCCTTCCTTCATGTGATCACTGGCAGTGACCATACGCTTGGGATTAAAGATCGCTTGAGTGCTTATCAATTCAACGACCACGATTCATTCTCCTGAAATGGACGACTGTCCTAACTTTGACACTTTTCCCTTTGAAACTTTTAGGTTTCAAACCTTTCGAAACTTTCGAATCAGAATTCCCAAACAGATCAAATGGTTCACATTACTTCTCAGAACCAGATCAATGGTTAGTGTTAATCCTTACAATCATCCTTCATTTCTTAATCCAATGTCCAAGACTTAATCAAGCAATGATATGTATGGCCACCTTTTACTCCACGACTTTTTCTATTATGCTTACACTATCCTTCCATTGTATCTTGATCAACGGTTGATAGTACACCCGACATCAGATCGACGGTCGAGATCTCCTTCAGGTCTTCGGACTTTGGATATTTTGAGTCTCAACCCTTTCTTTCCTCCGTACGCCAATCTTCCAGAGCTGACAAGCCTCTAACACATCTCCAAATCGTATTAACGACCGAGATCTCCTCAGGTCTCCAGACTTCAAAGATTTCAAATCTCAACCCGTTCTTTCCTCTAGAGTGATCACCTACTGAGTCAGTCATAAGACGGTGGAGACCGCTTGTTGTCGGTTAACGTTTTCACTTACACTATCCTTCCACTGTAGTATATCAACTGATGAGACTGCTCCCGAAGTGGTCTTTAGATCGGACGTCTCATGTCCACTTCGGGTCTTCGACATTCGGGACTTTGGGTCTTCGGCATTCGGGGCTTCGGGTCTTTGGGAGAGTGCTGGTGGTAAAACTCCCGAAGCAAAACTCCAGGAGTGACGTAACTCTTGCATCACTTGATGACGTTTCATGAGCCGAGAAGCTGCCACGTGTCACTCTGATTCGTGATTTGTACATACCTGAAATGTTGATTTCAACTTGACACTTGTCGTTCTCTGACTATGCCACGTGTCCTTGATCTAATGGTCAGGATATTATCTTAGATCGACGGCTGAGAGTGCCTTCATACCTTCATCCTTCGGGACTTTTGACATTTCTTCGTGGTGAAACTCCTGAAGAAATTCTCCTAGAGTGACGTAACTTGCTTACATCACTTGTTGACATGGCATGAGCCAATTTCCTCTTGACGCTTGTCATCACCTGATTATGCCATGTGTATTTGTTGATGTGGTCTGCTGACATGGTATGCCAACGTGGTCTTCTAACAAGGTCTACCACTATGCCCTTTTTCTGACGTGGTCTTCTAACCAACAACCCTGAACCAACGGTCCTCATTTGTCCTCCAAATCCGACGGTCATTATTCATTTCATATTTTTGGGCTTCGGGTATTTCATATCTCAAACATTCTGAAGCGTAACCTCCTTGCAACTTTAAACTTGAACTAAATATTATTCGTCGATTAGGATCTTAGATCGACGGATTGATCTGTCAGTGTTGTGGCTCTACTAGCTTATCTTGTCCTTCCACTTGAAAGTGATCCAACAGTTGACGGGAATTTGCATAATCGAATTCTCAAAAAAAATTCTCGCTTATCCTGTGCTTCCACTCAAAAGTGATCCAACGGTTGTGAAGTTTCTTAAAATAGATCCATGATCGAGAATGATTGCACAACCACAATCTACGAGTTTTTTAACTCGTCACCCAACTCCGCAAATGGGAATATGTGTGTTATTGGTGATTTAACCACAATCGTTGATCTTCGAAGCTATAAGATTGGACGGTCCTGACTATTTGCGGGATGGGAACAAGCGTGATGTTTAATTCTCCTTTCAATCTCCACAATTCATCCTTACCGTAGATTTGTTGATTGCATCTGATGGACATGATTTAATCTAACTTAAACTCATTGTTTGTTGGATCAACCGCAATCGTAGATATTTGAAGCTATGAGATCTGATGATCTAGTCAGATTGTGCGATTGCAACTAGCTAGTAGTTTAATTCAACTTTCGCTCCTTGCAATTCATCCCTGCTGTAGATCTGGCTTGCAGATCTGATGGTCTTGATTTGATTTGAGTTTTATTGCACCATCTCTTTTTAGCTTTGATTCCTTCTGCACACTCTACCTGTAATCATGCCATCGTCGCTGATTTTCTTGCCATCAATGAAAAGCACGCGCTTTCCTGTAAATCATGCCAATAATATGCCCCTTTTTCATTGATGGCAACCCTAAAAGGATACGCTATTCTACTTGGACCTCCAACTATAACATCCATACCACTCCTTTTCTCCCCCTTTGAGATCAATGTCAAAGAGAACATGCTCCCCCTGAGTTGTTGCAGTATGTTTCATAGGTATCGTATATTCAACCAATACATACCACCCTTGACAGGATGGAATCTCTTAGGTTGATAATGGGTTCACGCCCAACTTCTGGCGTAGATACTCAAACTGATCTTTTGCAAGCGGTTTAGCGAAGATATCAGCAATCTGATATTTGGATGGAATATAATGCAAATAAACAACAATGTTGGTCACATGTTCCCTCAAGAAGTGATACTTGATCGGTATATGCTTGGTCTTGGAGTGAAATACAAGATTCTTTGACACACTGATTGCACTAGTATTATCACAATGAATTGGGATCGGTGCAGTATATTTTACCTCCAAGTCTACAAGTGTCTGAATCATCCATAATACTTGGGTACAACAAATGGCAGCTGCAATGTATTTAGCTTCTGTAGTTGATAAGGAAATGGAACCTTGTTGCTTTCTCAACCATGATACAAGAGAATCTCTTAAGAAGAATGCACCTCCACTCGTGCTTTTCCTTTCATCCATGCAGTTAGCCCAATCATCATATGAATAGACAGACAGTTGAAAATTATGATTCCTAGGATACCATAGGCCATAGTTCATTGTTCCTTTCAAGTATCTGAATATTATTTTGACAGCTAACAAATGACTCTGTTTAGGTGCAGACTGATACCTTTCTACCATTCAACAACATGCATTATGTCTGGACGGGATGTTGTGATTTACAATAAGTTGTCTATAATAGACCTATAGGAAATCTAATCAACATCAAGTGAGTCATCATCCTTGCCTAACTTGCATCCAATGACCATAGGTGTGCTCATAGGTGTAGAATCTTCCATTTGAAACCTTTTCAACATTTCCCTTAGATATTTCTCCTGAGAAAGAAATAATCCTTCATACCTCTGAGTAATTTGCAGACCAAGAAAAAATGATAGTTCCCCTATCATAGACATTTCAAATTCAGACTGCATCGCAAAGGCAAACCATTGTACCGATGAAGCATTATTGCTTCCGAAGATGATGTCATCTACATAGACCATCACAATGAGCAAATCATTACCCTCTGTTTTGATATATAGATTGTTGTCAATTGTTCCTCTCTTGAAACCTTTGTCTTGAATATACTTATCCAGTCTATAATACCAGGCACGAGGAGCTTGTTTCAACCCATATAAGGCTTTCTTCATCTTGCAGACAAAGTCAGGGTTATCTTATAGTTGGAAACCCTCTAGTTGTTCCATATAGACTTCTTATTTTAGGTCTCCATTTAGAAAAGATGACTTGACATCCATTTGATAGACTTTAAACTGTTTATGACAAGCATAGACAAGAAACATTCTAATAGTTTATAATCTTGCTACAGGCACAAATGTTTCATCAAAGTCCAGCCCTTCTATTTTAGCATATCCTTTGCAAACCAATATAGCCTTATTTCTTACAATATTTCCTTGTGCATTCATCTTATTTTTGTATACCCATTTGGATCCTATAACATTTTTATTTGCTGGCCTAGGAATGAGTTCCCAAGTGTCATTCTTTTCAATCTGGTCCAGTTCCTCATTCATTGATTTTAACCAATTTACATCTTCACTAGCTTCATTGAATTTCTTGGGTTCCACCATGGATATGAAGGTGATATGTGATTGCTCGATGTCTTTGGTTATCCTTCTCCTAGTTTGTACAAATTTTTCTTTCTCACCAATTATCTGACTTTCAGGATGATTCTTTTGAGTAATTTTGGAGGAAGGATTTGATGTTGATTGTTGTCCTGACTCTTCTTGTCTGGGTGTCTCTTCTCCATCTGATTCTTGGACCTGTTCATCTTTAGTTTCAGTTGTGTCCTCTATAGTAGACTCAATATTTCTCACCTCTCTTACTGGAACTCCTTCATCAACCTTTAAATCAATGCAATCAACTAATTTATGTAAAATTTTATTAAGCATCTATATCCTTTACTATTGGTAGCATATCCTAAGAAGATGCCTTCATCATCTTTGTCATCATACTTGCCAAGATTTTCATTATTATTTTTTATTTAGCACTTACTCCCAAAGACTTTGAAGTGTTTGATTGAAGTAGGTCTTTGATACCACAGTTCATAAGGTGTCTTGTCACTATGTGGTCTGAGGTGGGATTTGTTAAAAATATGGACTGTTGTGTGTATTGCTTCTACCCAGTAAGTTTGACCAATGTTCTTCTCATTCATCATTGACCTGGCCATTTGCTGAACTGTTTTGTTTTGCCTCTCAACTACTCCATTTTGTTGTGGAGTTCCTGGGAATGTGTATTCTTTCTTGATCCCATGTTTATCATAGAATTTCTTGAAATCGCTTGACATAAATTATCCTCCTTTGTCTAATCTTACTGCCTTTAACCTCTTGCATGTTTGATTTTGAGTTAAAGCCTTAAATATTTTAAATTTCTCAAATGCTTCAACTTTTTCTTTGAGAAAAGCAACCCAAGCAAGTCTGGAGTAATCATCAATGATCATCATAAATTATTTTTCCTTCCCTATCCCTTCCTATCTTGATGGTCCACATAAATCCATATCAGCTAATTGGAGTGGTTTCTCTGTTGAAGCAGAGCTCTTGGATTTAAACTGTGTCCTGGTTAGCTTTCCTACTTGGCAGGATTTACACATAGATTCTTGTGGCTTTGATATTCTTGGAAGATCTTTTACTGCCTCGAGATTTGTGAGCTTGATTAAGTGGTCAAAGTTTAGATGTCCAAGTCTCCTATTCCATAACCATCTTTCATCATGTTTTCTTAGATGACACTCTTCTTTATCTTCTTTCAACACATATACATTATTTTATGTCCTTGTGCCTTTAGCCACCACTTGACTTGAATTTACAGATTTTATCTTACAATCCTTGGAAGTGAGCACCCCTTCACATCCTCTATCACACATTTGAATTACACTGAGCAAATTATGTTTCAACCCATCTACAAGCATAACATCATGGGCTTTTACTTTACCACTGCTCAAACTCACCATCCCTTTACCCTTGATTTTACCTGGTTCATCATTTCCAAAGGTTACATTTCCTTTTTTGTTTTTACTTATAGACAGAAACTTATCTTTGTCTCCAATCATGTGCTTGGAACATCCACTATCTATATACCAGGGGTCTTTTTTTTTTGAGTTGAAAGTACTAGACCACATTTTTCACTATCTTTCTTTTCCCATGTGCTGGCATTTCTATCTAAAGGATTTATCCTTGGATCTGCCTTGTACTTCTTTAGATGACAGTTTGCATCTTTGTGGCCTAAGTTATGATAGTTATAACATTCAAGCTCATTGTTCAGTAGGTCAAAGTGATTGGTGCTACGTTGTCTATTCATTGGCTGCTTAGTTCTATGTTGTAAAGATTGTTTATTTCTTGACCTCCTCAGTTGCATGTCTCTAAACTTAATTTGACAATTTACAATCTTATGACCAAAATTAGAACAGTAAAAATAGTAGCCGTGGAAGAAATTTTGGTACCTGAAGGATGGCCTTCTTCTTGGCATTTGTTGATTCATCTTCTGATCTCTTTGTTTTTTACCAGGGATCATCTTGTATTTATTATCTTTTGGTGACAGAGTACTCTCATGGTCTAATTGTCTACTGACTTGGAACTTGATCATCTTTATTGGCTCTTTTCTTTCTGTTTGTTTGTTGCTTGAACCATTTACATAAACTAAACCAATATTCAACAAAGGAGATATTTTTTGCTTAGAATGTCGTTAAGCTCTGTTGTGGCTTTAATGCTTGGAATATTTTGGAGATACAATGTTTTAAACTTCTCCATATCTTTTATGGCTTTTACTACCTCTTCTTCCAAGGCTTCACATCTTGCATTCTTTTTTGATAGCTGATGTTTCAGAATGTCCTCTATTTTATTCGCCTCTTCTAATTCCACTTTTAGCAGGGCAAAGTCTTCATCAAGTCCTTTATTGTCTTTCTCGAACTGTATCAGCAATTGTTTTTGCTTTTTCTTCTTATATCCAAGTCTAACAATTTCTTCTAGAGAACTAATCAATTCTCCTTCCAAGTCAACCACAGCTTATTCATTATCAACATCACTTCCTGTTCCTTTATTAACATAATCCTCTTTGGCAATAATCATAAATTCATTAATCTTATCTTCAAAGGAAGAGTCACTATCTGTGTCTTCTGAAGAGTCATCATTGTTTACACATAGACTTTTCTTTTTACCAAATATCTTGGGTTTGTACTTTTTTTCACCTTCAGAATTCTGATCATGTTTCTTCTGTGGACACTTAGATGCAAAGTGACCTATATTTCCATAGTTAAAACATTTGAAGGGAAATTTGCCTTGGTACTTGCCTTATCCTTTCTTTAGTCTTCTCACAAATTTTGCTTCAATTTCATCAGGCTCATAATCCTCATTCTTATCTGCTATAAATGATGCTTCTCTAGAGGTGGGTTTATATTTACCTATCCTCATTTCATAAGCAATCAGAGTTCCTAGGAGTTGGTCAATAGACATAGATTTTAGATCATTAAGTTCTTCTATAGCAGATACCTTTGGGTTGAACCTATCTGGCAGAGATATCAAAATTTTTTGAACTAAAGGGACATCCTCAATTTTTTCACCAAGTCCTATCATTACATTTACTTGTTCTTCAAATCTTAGAAAGTACTTCCCAACAGTTTCATCCTCTTTCTTCTTTAGTTGTTCAAATTGTAATCTATAGGTTTGAAGCTTGGCACCCTTTACCTTCTCATTACCTTCATAACTACTGATGAGTTTGTCCCACATTTATTTGGCAGATTCTAAGTGCATAACTTTTACAAATTATGTTTCTGCAAGCCCACTCAGAATAGAATTCATAGCCTAAGAATTGAAGTTGAATTCTAGCTTGTCATCCTTAGAAGCTAGTACAATTGGTTTTACATAACTAGTCTCTACCACATCCCAGACATCTGCACCTAGGGCCATTATGTAGGTTTTCATCCTAACTTTCCAGAAGGCGAAGTTTGTTCCATTGAACAGGGGGGCTTTATTGGTTGAAGTTCCTTCATGGCTAGTCATGTTTAAGCTCTAGGATCTATCCTTAGATAAAAGGAACCAGATCTGAATCCAATTGTTGGACAACTAAGAGGGGAGGTGAATCAGTTGTTAATGTTCTTAAACAATTATGCCCATTTTAAACTCTTTATAGAACACTCAATGACGATCACAATAAAGCAGAGAAGTAAGCAATAGAATATTCAACATAAATCACACACATGAAATATAAAGAGATAGATATTTCCTGAGGAAACCCATAAATGGAAAAACCTCTTCTTCTTGATATGACAAGTAATATTTATTTTCTGTACATTATCATTCTTATGAGCTCCAACTCTTCTTGAGGCTACAACCTCTGTTTTACAAGTAGCAACTTGTTGAGAGCACCAACTCTCTAGTTTCTCTAGGACCCACTAGAAGGAAGCACCAACTCCCTGAGTGTTCCAGCACCAACTTACAGTCACACAGACACCAACCTGTATAACAGAGAACAATAGTTCTCACTTGAACCACCCTGCCACCCTGGTTTTTTTTGCTGTAACCAAATGGAATCTACAACTCCCTGTGTTCAAGCACCCACTTGAAACTCTAAGGAAACCAGTCCTCCCTAGCACCTCCCTACCACCCTGAAATATAAATATTTTCTTTCTTGAATTTATTACAATGATGCATCATTTATCCATGGCTTACTAGTCTCATCAATTTTTTGTTGCACTGCTCTGCTCTGCATGCATCAGTGTCTCTCTGCTCACCTCTTATGCACTTTATGTTCTTCTACATTTTATGCTCTATGCACCATCTCTCTTCTATGCGATATCCCTCTACATGTTCTTCACTGTGTCATTGTTCTTCCCTACAGGTTGTTCACTGTGTCTCTTCCTCACAACTACATGGGTCGCTAGTCGATTCCCATCACTACTATGTATTGCATCCTTTCTCACATTGAGTCCTCTACCTGGTAAATTTTGCAAATCCTCATTATATATGGTGTTTAGAACCATCTATTCATCATCAGTGAGCGTTATGCTAAGATTCCTTAGCTTCTCTGGCAGTCGAAACTCTTCGTCTTCTCTATCAGTTGCAGCCAGTCAATTATGTGTTCTTTGGCTTCTAAGCCACTTCCTTCACGTGATCACTAGCAGTGACTATATGCATGGTCTTAACGATCACTTGAGTGCTCATCAATTCAACGGCCACGATTCATTCTCCTGAAATGGACGATTGTTGTAACTTCGGATCTTTTCCTTTCGAAACTTTTGGGTTTCAAACCTTTCGAAACTTCCGAATCAGAATTCCTGAATAGATCGGATGGTTCACATTACATCTTGGAACCAGATCAATTGTTAGCGTTAATCCTTACAATCATCCTACATTTCTTAATCCAACGTCCAGGACTTAATCAAGCAATGAGATGTATGGTCACCTTTTACTCCGTGACTTTGTCTATTGTGCTTACGCTATCCTTCCACTGTATTTTGATCAACGGTTGATAGTACACCCGACATCAGATCGACGGTCGAGATCTCCTTCAGGTCTTTGGACTTCAGAGATTTCGAGTCTCAACCCTTTCTTTCCTTCATACGTCAATATTTCGGAGCTGACAAGCCTCTGACGCGTGTCCCTCTCAGATTAACGGTCGAGATCTCCTCGGGTCTCCAGACTTCGGAGATTTCAAATCTCAACCTGTTCTTTCCTTCGGAGTGATCACCTGTTGAGTCAGTCATAAGACAGTGGATATCGCTTGCTGTCGATTAATGTTTTCACTTACACTATCCTTCCACTGTAGTAGATCGACGGATGAGACTGCTCCTGAAGTGGTCTTCAGATCGGACATCTTGTGTCCACTTCAGGTCTTCGACATTCGGGACTTCGGGTATTTGGGCGAGTGCTGGTGGTAAAACTCTCAAAGCAAAACTCCCTGAGTGACGTAAATCTTGCATCACTTGATGATGTGTCATGAGCTGAGCAGTTGCCACGTGTCACTCTGATTCATGATTTGTACGTACCTGAAATGTTGATTTAAACTTGACACTTGTCGTTCTCTGATTGTTCCATGTGTCCTTGATATAATGGTCAGGATAGTATCTTAGATTGACTGTTGAGAGTGCCTTCGAACCTTCATCCTACGGGACTTCAGGACTTTTGAGATTTCTTGGTGGTGAAACTCCCGAAGAAATTCTCCTAGAGTGACGTAACTTGCTTACGTCACTTGTTGACATAGCATGAGCCAATTTCCTCTTGACGCTTGTCATCACCTGATTATGCCATGCGTATTTGTTGACGTGGTCTACTGACACAATCTTCTGACGTGGTCTTTTGACGAGGTCTGCCACTATTCATTTTTATGATAAACATGAATTCCAAAACCCTAGACATCCAAAAACCTAACCCTAGGAGATGAAATGCCAAAAGTCATGTGGGCCCCATTTGGGTAAGTTAGTACATTAACTTCCCAGGGTCGTATCTTTTGCATACGATCTTCATTTTAGGCGTGTGATAGCAAGTTGTAAAGGTATTTTAGAGAACTACACATTATGTCGTCAAACTCTGACTCCATCTACAATTTGACTGTGGCACGCCAAAATAACACTGTTTAGGGCCCAAAAACGGCCCTGGAAGTACAACAAGATGTGCTAACATGAAAACATACAAAATAAGCCAGTTGGATTAGGTGGGAGGCCAATAGTATCCACCTGGAAGATGTGTAGGGATTCAGACATCCCCAGGCGTGTAGAAACCACAATTACAAATAAGTACAGAAGAATGTGTTGAACTAAGAACTGACAAGAGGAGCCAGTTGGAACACGTGGGTGGCCACCAATATCCACCTGGATCAAGTGATCCTAAACTGTCAACCTGGTAAACAACCATGCGATTTCTCGAAAGGGGTTTTTAAAAGGGTCAACCTGGATCCTCGTTATTTCTTTTGGAATAGACGAAGGATTATCCAAATATTCGGGCAGGAGGTCAAGGCCATTGTTATGTTTCTTCAAAAAATCTTTGTAGCATTCTCCTTTGAAGGTAAGCGTCGACTCTAGAGCTTCAACATAATGCGAAAGACTTGCGGTGAAAGGGAAATCAAAGAATGACTTTTGAGTTGTATAATTCTTTGGCTTGGCACATACTTCTCCATGCACCATCCAAGAAGTTCTTTACAATCAAAGACCTCATGAACACATCCTACGTGAGCGATTTCGAATGCCCAGATTACTTCTTTCTGTGCAGGAGGAGAGGAGTAATATGAATATGATTTGGACCACTGAAAGTTCTGGTCTTCACGACCAAAGATATTTAAATATCACCATAGAATTGATATCTAGTTGTTGTTGCCATAGGTTGACGAGAGTATTTTTTCAGTTGGATAATAACTTGAAATGAATCTTTTCAAAGAAATGGCAATAATATAACCTTTGGAAAATATGTTTTAATGCAATTTAACGAGAAATTTCCACGAGCCCTTTATTATTAATGACTATATTTTTGGAGCCTGCATGATCAATTATTAGCATTAAACCATACTTAATGCATACTGGGAAAATCACGAAGATGGCAGGGACGGACGAGAGCAATTTTGAATATGGATCTTTTCATGAACCCGCCAACTCGGGAACCCACGGCTATGGATGATAAAAAACAAGCTAAGTGTTGAAAAGCAGTTGTTCAGACTTACATGCATGAGAAATGAAATACTTAGTGGCTTGGTACTTGTGACAAACCTGATGGTCATAATGTAGATCACATACTTTTGGGTGTAAAGTGGAGATCATAGAACTTGGAGGATGAAGGACTAAATTCGTGAACCCGCGAAGTTGAAAAAATGGCTAAGTATATTGTAGCAAGGCAGTCGGTCAGATTCATGACATAGGAAAGTGGATGGGAATGAAGGCCCACCAACCCACTGATATTTGAAATACGACTAAGTATGGTAACTAGAAAGGGATAGAAGAAGGGGAAAATGAAAAAGGGAAAAAAGGGAAGGTATAGAAGATGGAAAAGAAATGGAAAAAAGAAGTTGGGAAAATAGAAAGGAAAGGAAATTTCAGAAGTAGGAATTGATCTCAACAGAAGCCAACCAATCCATGCCAATCAATAGGTCATAAGGTCATAGAGGAAGTATACCTAGAGTTTCTTGGGTGGACAACCCACTCAAAATGAATTGGCATGCTAGTAAGACCTCTATTACTTTTCTTTTTGTCGTAGTGGCTAGCTATACCAACCATGATTTAGTATGTTTTACTGGCTACAAATTATATTTCTCCACAGTTTGAGGGGAAACATAACATAGGTTAGAACTAGGGTCAATCAAAATAGAAACAAGATGGTTGGAAATCATACCTCCCATCTCGCCTACTGAAGTTTGGTGATCAACTTGTCGATTATCCATAGATGCATAAATTTGTGGCATGCTCCTAGCCACATCATTAACTGTGGCATCTTCCTGGATGTTGTAGACGCTCCTATTGTATTTATTCCTATGGGGGAAATTCCTCAAAAAATGTTCTTCTCTGCATCCCCAACATTTCAATGGTTCTCTCCTTTTATCGTTGATCTTTCTTGGGACTGATCCAAAGGGTTTATTTCCACTTTGAGATGGAAATTTCTGTTGATACACACTTTTAGTAGGAAGGCTCATCTTAGAGCCCATGGTTCCTAAACCTTGAAGGTTTAAACCCCTTCTTCTTGAATCCCAATTTTCTTTCCTTTTTCCAATCCTTATGAGGTTCTTCCTTGTGCTTGAATTGCTCATAGCAATACCTTGATTTCCTGATGGTGTGTTCAAGAGTCTTGGGTTCATCAAACTCAATTATGTCTTGATAGGATTGTGGCAGCCCACTAATGAATCACTACACTTTCACTTTTTCATCCTTGATGTAAGGCACATACCTCAACAACTCAAGGAATTTGTTGACATGTTCATAAATGATGAGTTGTCCAAGTTTGATTTCATAGTGTTGGACACACCTACCACACTTAGAGGGGGGGTGAATGAGTGTGGGTCTCTTTTTACCAAAACTTCCCTCTTACACAAAACTCATTAGTTAACATTCAACATTTACTTATTACTCATTGCTGTAATTTATGACCAGTTAGATGTGAACATATATCAGCAGCATATATCAACAATATATCATCAACAAATCATCTCCACAAGGAACACAAAGAACACAAGATATATGTACAATTTTTCTTTTTATTACGGACTACAATCCTTGGGGTTTATCAGTAGAGTACAACTCTACAAGAGCACCAACTCTATAATGCAAGACTCATCTTACATTCTCAGCACCAACTGAGATGAGGCAACCATCCTCCACATATATCAATCTGTCCTAGAAGAAGTGTCACTTCGAAAGGTCCAAGAAACAAGAAAAAATAACATTGGAACTGATAGTTCCCCAAAATACATCATTTTGGGGGTCGATTGCACAACTAATGAAGTTGATCAATATGTCGCGTTATTTAAATAATATCTTTATGTGTTCGCATGGAGCTATGATGATTTAAAGGCATATGGTAAAACAATATTTCAACACATTATTCCCTTGAGAGAAGGGATGAAGCATGTCAAGCTAAAGATAAAAATAATGAACCCCAAGTTAAAATCGTTGGTAAAGGTTGAATTGGAGAAGTTAAAGAAGGTTGGAATAATATACCCCATTAGACATTCTGATTGGCTTTCAAACCATGTAATAGTAGGAAAGAAGACTGGGGAGATCCGGATGTGTGTAGATTTCAGAGATCTTAACAAATCAAGTGTAAAGGATAATTATCCTTTACCTGACATGGAGTTTCTTCTCCAATAAGTCACGGGATCAGACTACATGCCCATGTTAGATGGTTTTTATGGGTATAAGCAAGTCTTAGTTGATGAAGAAGACAGAGCAAAGACAACTTTCATAACACCTTGGGAGACATATGCATATGCTAGTGTGCCCTTTGGTTTAAAGAATGCATGAGCTACATTTCAGAGGGATATCTATCATGATTTTGAGGGGTTGATAGGAAAATTTATGGTGGATTATCAAGATGACCTTACAGTACACTCAAAAACAAGGAGTGATCACATTCATCACCTGAGGAAACTTTTTGACATATGCAGATTATATGGTGTTTCCTTAAATCCAAAGAAATGTTTATTTGTTGTAACTCAAGGCAAACTATTGGGTCATATTATGTGGAAGGAAGGCATCTATATAGATATAGAAAGATTTAAAGCTATAAATGAACTCAACCCCCATCATCTAATAAGGGAATTCAGTCATTTTTTGGCAAGATCAACTTTGTACGAAGATTTGTCGCTGATTATGCAAGTATTGTCAAGTCGATCAATTTATTGTTAAAAAGGGACCAAAGGTTCAAATGGACCATGGATACACAAGAATCTTTCAATAATATCAAAAGGGAAATCACTACAGATCCAGTCCTCATTAGCCCAAACTTTCAAAGATACTTTATCATCTATTTGTTCACTACATAAACGGTTGTTTCATCTATTCTTACCCAGAGGAATACCAAGGGTGAAGAACTCCCAATTAGCTTCATGAGCAAAACCCTTCATGATTATGAATTGAGATATTCAGAATTGGAGAAGCAAGCTCTATCTCTTGTGATAGCGGTGGCACACTTTCGGACTTACATACTAAATTCTCATATCATTGCTTATGTTCCATCCTTTCCTGTGAAGATGCTTTTGAATCAACAATTGAGAGAAGGAAAATGGGAAAACTGGTTGGCGAAGATTCAAGAATATGATATTGAAATTAAACCTTTAAAGGCAGTCAAAGGACAAGGTTTATGTAAGCTCGTTGTGAATAGTGATTCTTTGGATGGAATGATTTCAATCTTAGTAGGAGAACCCATGGTAGATTCAGAATGGTATGGAGATATTGTATTCTACTTGAGGTCTGGACAATCTCCAGTCGCCATGAACCCTAAAGAGAGAAGAACATTGAAGATGAAGTCAAATAAATATGTGTTGATTGTTGATATATTGTTCAAAAGAAACTATGATGGTATATTGTTGAGATGTGTTGATGAAAAGAAATCTCAAGAATTAATGAGAGAATTCCATGAAGGAATATGTGGTGGACATTTTGCATCTACTGCCACTGCCCATAAGATAATAAGAGTTGGGTTTTATTGGCCATCAATTTTTAAAGACTCATATGCTACAATAAGGAAGTGTGTATCTTGTCAATAATTTTCAGGGAAAATGAAAAACTCAGCAATGCCATTACAACTTATATCTGTAGAACAACCATTTTCTCAATGGGGAATCAATGTCGTTAGGCCAATAAACCCAAAGTCAAGAAAGGGACATATTATTTTACAAAGTGGCCAGGAGCAGTGGCATTAAAAAGGGTTTATTCTAAAGAGTTGATTGAGTTTCTAAAAGATAATATTTTTTCAAGATTCGGTGAATTCATCACTAATAATGGTTCGATTTTCATTGGCTCAAAATTTACATAATTTTGTGAGGAATGTGGAATTGTTATGGGATAGTCATCAAACTATTATCCACAAGGGAATGGTCTTGTAGAATCCACTAATAAGACACTCATTGAGATATTGAAGAAAACTATTGACAAGAACCAAAGGAATTGGAATTTAAAGTTTATTGGTGCATTGTGGGCAAGCAGAATGACTCTGAAAGACAACACTAGGATGTCTCAGTATACATTGGTTTATGGGAAAGAAGCAAAAATGTTGATTATCCTCGAGCTCAACTCCTTGACTTTTGTAGTCAATACATAAGACACAGAAGATTGTTCACCTATGAAAAATAAAATCAATCAGTTGTCAAATTTGGAGGAAGAATGAAGTAAATCCCTAAATAGAATTTCTCAGAGACAACAGAGTGTCAAAAGATATTTTGACCAGAATGCAACCGTAAAAAAAATTCAGAAGGGAGAATTGGTGTTACTCTGGAACAAAGCTAAGGAGAAACCATCGATGCACACAAAGTTTGAAGAACTCTAGATTGGACCATACATCACCGAAAATATCTTGGGTTTTAATTCATATATGGTCAAAGACATGAAGGGTAAAATATTAATGTTGCTTGTTAATGGGCAACATTCAAAAGGTTTCTTCACTTGAAATTTTATCATTTCCCTGTACATAATTTTTCATTTTCATTTATTCAGTTAGTATATTCTTACCTTTGACTCCATAGCCCAATGGATGGAAGCGCTTGGTCATAAATATTTTGGATTCTTCACAACCCACAGGGGGTTATCATCCCACAGTTGGAGCCAGTTGTTGAGATCAATTCATGCTTCTGAAATTTCCTTTCCCTTTCTATTTTCCCAACTTTTTATCCCATTTATTTTCCCTCTTCTATACCTGCCTGTGTTTCCCTTTTTCTTTTTTCCCTTCTTCTATCCCTTTCTAGTTACCATACTTAGTTGTATTTAAAAAATTGGTGGGTTGGAGGGCCTTCATTTCCATCCACTTTCCTATGTCACGAGTCCGACTAACTGCCTTGCTACAATATACTTATCCATTTTTTCAACTTCGCGAGTTCACGGATTTAAGCCTTCATCCTCCAAGTTCCATTATCTCGACCTTACACCCAAAATTAGGTGATCTACATTATCACCATCAGATTTTTCACAGGTACCAAGCCCCTAAGTATTTCAGTTCTCCTGCATGTAAGTATGACCGACCTCTTTTCAACACTTAGCTTATTTTTTATCATCCATAGCCGCGGGTTCACGGGTTCTCGGGTTGGCGGGTTCATGAAAATATCCATATTCAAAATTGCTCTTGTATGTCCCCACCATCTTCGTGCTTTTCCCAATATGCATTAAGTGTGGTTTAATGCTAATAACTAATCATGCAAGGTCCGAAAAGATCGTCATTAATAGCGAAGGGATCGAAGAGATTTCTCATTAAATTGCATTAAAATGCTATTTTCCAAAGGTTATATTATCGTCATCTCTTCGAAAAGATTCATTTCAAGTTATTATCCAGCTGAAAAAATACTCTCATCAACCTATGGCAACAACAACTAGACAACAGTTCAACAGTTATGTGGTGATACTTTTAATATCTTTGGTCATGAAGACCAGAACTTTCAATGGTCCAGAGCATATTCATATTACTCCTCTCCTCCTGCACAGAACGATGCAATCTGGGCATCTGAAATCGCTCATGCAGGATGTGTTCCTGAGGTCTTTGACGGTAAATAACTTGGTGCATGGCGCGTGGATAAGTGTGTGCCAAGCTAGAGAATTATACAACTCCAACATCATTCTCTGATTTCCCTTTCACTACAAGTCTTTCGAAAGATGTTGAAGCTCCCAGAGCCTACGCTTACCTTCAAAGAAGAAGACTGCAGAGATTTTTTGAAAAAACATAACAATGGCCTTGACCTCCTGCTTGAATATTTGGAGAATCCTGCGTCTATTCCAGAAGACATAACCAGGATCCAGGTCAACTCTTTTAAAAACCCCTTTCGAGAAATCACATGGTTTTTTACCAAGTTGACAGGTCATGAGAGAAATGCTACCATTTCTTGCATGATTCTATATATTTTATATTTTATAGTAAAAGAACAGGCCATCTTTGACTGGGGAAAATTGATTTCTATCGAAATATCGTCCCAGTTAATGCACTAAAAAAAGGATAAAAAATTATTTATGGCATCCTATCCGATATTTGCTATAATGTATTGTTGTCAATTTCCAAAATTGACCATAAGTAAGAGGGTGAATCGTGAACCAGATATGGTTACCTTCTAGTACCGGGAATTATGGAGACATAAGACCCCTTTGTATTTTTATGAATTCTATAATGATTTTGTCTCAGTCTTCAAGAGGTTTTTGTTGGGTGAGAATACTTCAAGGATATCTGACCAGGCCAACAAATTTCTAGAGAAAAAAGGAACAATAGAACAAATGGAGAATCACAGTGTCATAAGGATATTATGTTCCAAAGAAAATCCTTCTTTTATTTCGTATCATGTATCTGAAAAATTATTCATTACAGAGGTGGCAAGGAAATACAACTTTTGGCTGCATTTTTTCCATGAAAAAAGGAAAAAATAATCCATCCCTATTGGCACAGAGGCAGACCCAAGGTTCAACACTACAACAACGCACCAACAAAACTCTAACTATCGACCCTTTCGGCAACACTTGTGAAGCAGATGAAGTCTCACTTGATGTAGAGGCAGGGGTGGTTGCAGGAATCCGGTGTCTACAACCTTAGCTGGGACACAAATATGTGATTGTAATACTTAATAGAGCACTTAGCACCGGCGATTCATCAATATTCATCCACTATCTACTTCGCAGCTAAAACAGAGCATCACATCATTCATCCAGATCTGATGTATCTAAGTACTTATCGTAGAGAAGTAGGTTAGATCTAACATATTCAGGCACTAAGCACATTCATATAAGTCAGATCTAGCATCCATATACATCATTAGCACAAAGCATAATCAGATTTATCTATCTATATCAAAGCACTTAGCAAGTAAATACATAAACACATCAAGACATCGCACAAAGTAGAGAAACACAACATATATGTGGTTCACCCCCACCCTGGGGCTACGTCCACCAACTCTTCTTCTTTATTATCTTCTTCAATAGGTTGCATACACAGAGCCTCAAAACTTTACTCTGCATAGGACAGGAGATCTGCGCAGCTTGCTATATCCTCCTTCCCCGAGTATATCTAAGCACACAGCCTTCCATGGCCTCTTACAATGACTTGCACTTAGCTCTACAAGTCTCACACAGTATGCACAGAGCACTTACAATCTTGATCACACAGATCCAACTTTAGCACTTAGATATTCCTATGACCTCCTCTCTCATTACATCGCCTAGCCTTCTATTTATATTTTACAAAATAGGCCTAAACATGGGTAAACCCATGGGTCGACATCCCATACTCATTACATAATCCCAAATCCCAAAAAGGGGCCAAGATCCTGCGATCTATACTTCATCTTGTGCTCTTCCTTCAACAGGCTGTCAAAGTCTAAAAATAGGTCAAACTTGACCAAGGATCTCCTAAGACTTGTTCAAGGGCCAACAAGCCCCCAACACTCACCTGTGACTCGTCCCAAGTCACTCTGATCTGGATAATTCCACTTCAAAAGCCTTGATCGTAGCTCAAGCTTCTTTGACTTGTTTTTGTGCCTTGGCCTCCTGTTCAGGGAACTCTTGGATGATTGCGTCGTTGATAGGTCCCTCCAGGTGATGTTCATTTGTAGTGACAACCTGCTCCAGTTCTGCTCCTCGACCTTCTACCTCTATGAACAATTGGTAAGCCTTATCTTGTATAGGTTGGAGCCTTTGAGTTACTTCCATAACTCTGCTCTGGATAGTGTGGATCTGCTATTGGGCAGTGTGTTTCCCTTGGGAACACTTCATTCTTTCCACAACTGACAGGGGCTTCAGCTGCGCTTGTATCGTTTCATCTTGATACTTCGCCTCTTGGAGTTGCGACTCCAGTGCCTTCAGTTCTGGATTCTTAGTGAGTTTCTCGTAGATCTGGGCACTGCGATCAGTGAGTTTCTTACATTCCATAGCAAGGGATTTTATTATCTCAACTGCGCTTTGAGAAGTTGCTTCTCTTTGATCCCTTACATCCTGTGGGGTCTCGGGCACTGTGCGGAGCTCTAAGTATGCTATGCATTGTTGTAGTTGCTGGATAACTTCTATGAGATGCTCTACTTGCTGCGAGACTCAATCCTCTGCCTTTATTTCTACGACTGTCACATAATGAAGTGCTCTATTGACTGCTTCTTTCACTTTGAGTTGCTCCGCGAGCAACTGTTCTTTTCCTTATTGTAGTTGTGCTTTTTCTTCATAAAATTTTGCTTGGAGAGCAATCTTTTCCTATTCTATAGCTCGGTGTTGTTCTACAAGTACTCCTTTCACTTGCATCAAATCCTGGGTGGCTTGTTTTGTTTCCTCTTTTGCTCATCGAAGGCGAGCTTTGACTGTCTCAGCTAGTCGGTGGAGTTGGGTTGGCTCATCTCCCAACTCTGGTTCTCCCGATGGAAGGGGTGTAGTGGAGACTGGGCGACTGGACTGAAGGGCCTGCTATACCCCTTGGAGCTCGACTTCAATCCTATCATACATTTCTTCCTGCTTCGCTCCTTTTTTCTCTGCTATCTTCAGTGAAGCATCGTTCAGGGCGGCTATGATGAAGTCAAAATCATCAGAGGGGAGGACAGTCTGCATCTTGGTCATGGAGGCTTTCAATTTCTTCTGGGAAGAAGGTTTTGGGGGGGAAACCTTCCTTTTCTTCAAAGGGTCAAACTTGTATCTGGGCGGTGTTACTTCGCCTGGTCTCTATTCAGCTTCTACTTCTTCACCACCCCCTCGGTCAGGTGACATGGAAGCAGTCTTTACTGAGGTGTTGCTTAAGTTTTGGAACTCCTCAGTCTTCTTTTGTCTATCGGTTCTGGGTGTATTATGTTCTTTATGAGCGTCCTCTAGGCTGTCAATATCAGATATCTCTGCGGGGTTGGTGAGGATAAGGAGGTCAGCGGACCATTCCTTGGTGATCTCCTCAAGGTCTTCTTCTGTAAGTTTGTAATATGATTGGAGCTGCTCTTTATGTTCATCTGCTCATGTTGTAATGTATATAAAATGTCGATCTGCGTTGAACTTCATTAGTGGTCGAAACCATTGTAGGGTGTTCGGAGTCATGTGAGGCTCGGCTTTGATGGCTTGCTTTAGCTAGAGGTAGTATGTATGAAACACAGTGTTTGATTGCCATTGTTTTTCCATATTAGTTGAATACCATAGGGTAGCGAACTTCGCGGCAAGCGGTTCAAACTGCTCTATGTTGAGGAAGGTCGCTCCTTCTAGCATCTCCCAGGAAACAAATGCAATCAGGACCTGGAGCTAGCTAAAATGAAATTCATAACCCTGATCTTGTGCTTCTTGGAAATCTAGTTCCAACTGGTTAACTAGGTACTTCGCCCAGTTCATCTATAGGCCTTCCGTGCACTTCCCTGTGAGGTCAACAAAAAAGTCGATGACCTGCATAGGTCAGTTCTTCCTTACTAACTTTCCAGCTATCATTTGACATGCGAGGTGCACTGTGCCACTCTGGATGGAAGATACCTTGTAGCCTCTTGTTCCCTTCTCAACATCTCCATATGTATCCTTGATCTTCTGTGCAAGTGCGTGATCTGCAGCTTTTCCTGGATAAAAGTCCTTCGGGTCAGGTCCTTGCATACTCAGTCCTGTGATCCTATGGATCAGCGTTGGGTCAACGATAATGCGTAGGTTTATCCATAAGTATCCACCATGGTAACACTACAGTAGAATCTTGACACAGGCGTTGACTTCATGGTGTCTTCTGAAGTGTGGGATCTTCATGACATTCAGCAGGGTGGACTGCGCGAGGTTCATCGTCCACGATTGAGGAATGATCTTCGAGTTATTCCCTTTAGTTCTGGTTAGGTACTTGTATGGAGCAAGCATACCATAGATATTTCGATCTCTGAGGTTGAAGTCGTTGAACTTCAACATTATGATCTTCTCCTGCTCTGTTCAAACTGCGTGTATCCCCTTCGGAAGGTATGTAGTGACCATAGTGTACTCGAAGTCTCTTGGCACACTATCAGGATTCACCGTGCCAGCCAGAGGCGGGATGTATTTAGGCAATATGGATGGAATAAACTTTGTGTTTGCTAGGTCATATTTATGCTTGGTTCTCTTCTCTACTGATGGTCGGGATGGCCCCGATCTGCGAGCAGTAGATGGAGAGGCTTACAGTCCTCTTGTTGATGATGCTTGTATTCCTGTAGACATCGACATGAATCTTTAAGTCATGAGGTCGATCAAAAATTCTTTGACAACTCTCTCTGTTGCGCTGAACTCGTCCGACATACACGCTCGGGGTTGGAAATCTTTGGGTTCAAGGAGTAAATTAGACACTGCAATAAGATATAAGGCAATAGCGCAATGATCATTGTATAAAATCAACAAGTCTGCGAGCTCAAATTCACGATTAGAAAAAGTGTTCTCGGTGCATGGTGTGACGGGATAAATAGATAACTTGGCAATAGATTGCTTGCAATGGTCGAGAAGCCTTCATTAACTCTGTTATGTCTGTTATGGCACGGCCCAACGGTTTGGTGGAAAACCATAAATTCCTTTCTACCCGTTCGGAAAGTCGGCCAAACGGTTATATTGGTCCCAATGGATATATTGCTTCGCCATGGCGAAGTGCCATGTGACGCTGCTCTGTTATCCCGACGAAGCTCCAATTTTGCAGATTTTCCTTTTGCGAAGTTCCCTCTGGAACCTTCTGTAACTTGTCGATCTTAGCTCTCTTCTTACTTAGTTTTCTAGATTTATTTCCAGTGAGCTTGGTCTCGGTATGCCTTTTTCCATTCTGATTCTTATCTTCTTTTGGCATAGTTACTTCACGCTGTTGAGATTCTTTCCTAAGAGTCGAGGGTGATACTTCTTATTTATCTGGAATAGGTACTTCAATCTTCTGTGGGTCTTCTAGTGTTCTTGAAACTTCGATATTCAGGTTTCTGGTGTTAAATGCTTCGACTTGTTCTTTTGTTATTCAATTAAGTGTGTGATCCTTCTAGTCATGAAATCTTTTAACTCTTGCTTCTTCTGTGCTAAAACTTCTTTTTATTCTTGCCTTATGGCCTGATTTCTTTCAATCCAAGGTTTTCCTAGTAGCATGGTAAATGGGGCGTTGTTCTCAATAAATTTAATAATCTCAAAATCTTCCTCTGTCGAAGTTCCATTGGCATTCATATATATCTGGGTGAGTTTTCCACATAGGTTTATCATCTTTCCTCTAAATAGACCTAGTCCTCCCAATGAAGGAGTCATAGCAGGCTTCCCTAAAAGTTCCCAAGTTCTTTCTGTCATGACATTCACCTGTGTTTCCTCATCCAAAACACAGTCAATGTCGAAGTCTCCTATCCTTGCTTCAAGGCATTCTTTTTCTTTGAAGATGTCTGATAAATTGACATATCAGTGGTCATTTACGGTTTCTTTTATCTGTAGCAATACTTTCTCTGATTCTTTCTGGGGTTATACCATTTCTGGATCTGCCTTAGGGTTTTCTTGTCTCGTGTTCATTCCTTCAAGCTTAGAAATCATTCTAGGGAAATCCAATACTTCATGGTCCATAGCTTTGCAACAATGACAACTAAGTCTTCTCCCAGGGCATTCCTTAGCAAGATGTCATGGTTTTTTGCAACTGTAGCAGAGGGTTAATCCTCTCTTTCTTTTAAATGATCCCCAGCCTTTCCTGTACTGCATGCTAGAATCCTGGTAGCTAACATGCAAACATTTATTTCTAGGATCCTGCATCCACTTGTTAGTCCAAATATTATTTCTATGCATAGGTATAACATATCTTTCACTATTCTTATCAGATCTATGCATATCAAACCTTCTTTCATCTATTAGTGCCCTAGTTTTTAAGCTAGGACAGAATCTATCAAACATACCTAGATCCATACTTTAGAAACAAAAATTTCCACTTATCTTACTTCTACATAGCACAAAGCTTTGAGATCTAGAACTTTTCACTATTCTTACCTTTATCAAAGCACAGAGCTTACAGATCTTACCTCTTTTAATAAAAAATTCTCACTTTTACCTTTCTCAGAGCACAAAGCTTTCATATCTTACCTCTTTTAATAAAAAATTCTCACTTTTACCTTTTTCAAAGTACAAAGCTTTCAGATCTTACCTCTTTTCTTCATATCAGGCTTCTTTATTTAGCATAGAGCTTTATAAATCAAGTAAAATACTGCACACTAGAATGACAAATCTATGCACAGAGCTTTCACAGTTTTAGGATGGATCTTTGCACAAAGCTTCTTCTTCCTTAGTTCCCAGCAATCACAGTTTCAGGTCTCGGCAATGGAACCATTTGTTGGCACAGGGGCAGACCCAAGTTTCAACGCTACAACAACGCACCAACAAAACCCTAACTATCAGCCCTTTCAACAACACCTGCAAAGTAGATGAAGTCTCACCTGAGGTAGAGGCAGGGGTGGTTACAGGACTCAGGTGTCTGCAACCTTAGCTGGGACACAAATATGTGATTGTAATACTTAACAGAGCACTTAGCACCGACAGTTTATCAATATTCAACCACTATCTACTTAGTAGCTAAAACATAGCATCGCATCATTCATCCAGATTTGATTTATCTAAGAACTTATCGTAGAGAATTAGGTTAGATCTAACATATTCAGGCACTAAGCACATTCATATAAGTCAGATCTAGCATCCATATACATCATTAGCACAAAGCATAAACAAATCTATCTATCTATATCAAAGCACTTAGCAAGTAAAGAAATAAACACATCAATACATCGCACAAAGCAGAGCAACACAACATATACGTGGTTCACCCCCACCCTAGGGCTATGTCCACCAACTCTTCTTCTTTATTAGCTTCTTCAATAGGTTACATGCAGAGAGCCTCAAAACCTTACTCCGCATAGGACAGGATATTTTCACAACTTTCTAGATCCTCCTTCCCTGAGTATATCTAAGCACACAGCCTTCAATAGCCTATTACAATGACTTGCACTTAGCTCTGCAAGTCTCACACAGTATGCATAGAGCACTTACAATCTTGATCACACAGATCCAACTTTAGCACTTAGCTATTCCTATGAACTCCTCTCTCATTACATCGCCTAGCCTTCTATTTATATTTTACAAAATAGGCCTAAACATGGGTAAACCCATGGGTCGACATCCCATACCCGTTACATAATCCCAAATCCCAAAAAGGACCCAAAAAGGGGTCGATATCCTGCGATCTCTGCTTCTTCTTGCGCTCCTCCGTCGATAGGATGTCGAACTCTGAAAATAGTTCAAACTTGACCAAGGATCTCCCAAGACTTGGTCAAGGGCCAACAATCCCCTTTCCATGGAAGATTGGAGATTTCATATTTAGAAACATAAATAAAATTGATGAGTTTGCAAATCACTTCAACAATGTAAATTTAAAGTATGTTGAAAAGATAAAGGGGTTTGATCCTAACAAAATATTTGTGGATCATATTCTGTCAGTAGGATTAAGCAACTCGTTTATCCGTACTATCTTGAATGAAGAAGAAGATAATGCTCAAAGTGCTCCAGTGCACAATGTTTGTGACTTAGAAATAACACTCAGTACTAACAAGTTTTATAAGCAAAAAGGAAAGGGTCCTAGTGAAAGGAGTGCCCAGTCTCCAGTTATTACTCCCAAAACTACCACATCTCAGAGAAATGCTCCAGCATCTCACCGAGTTAGAAATATTTCCAACAGTAGTTCAAGCCGCAGAGGAGAGAAGAATACCCCCCTGGTAAAATCGAGAGCTCGCATAAGCTCCATGTGAGAAAGAAGAAGAAGAATTTAGTGCAAGAGGAAGAAGACAACCTTATAGAAAAAAACATCAATATATTTTCTCTAGAAGACATGGATCTCGAGGTAGATATTGAGAAAATATTTCCCACAATTGATCAGCCGAAAAATATGGCCCAACAAAATTCATCATTAGAGATTGTTTCAAATGAGACCTTCAGTGAAGAAGATTCATTTACTTTCCAAAGTGTTATTTTTTATAAGGAATCTAAAAAAATGATTGTAGAAAGAGGTTATTAGAAAAATAAGAAGGGAAAATCTTGCTCAGAGGTTGACCTGAAAGACATGTGGTCGTCCCAAATCTCTAAAATTCACAGAGCTACCAAGGATGCTCTTGAATATTCTATTGATGGTCTGGAAGCATAAAACACTAAGTTAAAAGAAAGGATCAGAGAATTGGAAAATGTATTAATGCCTCTTCCAATCCTGGCAAGTCCTTTGTCAATGGTCAAACCAACCACACCCGCCATTAAATTAAAAGGGTCTTCAAGTCTACTCACAACGGTATGGATTTTTGTAGAAAAGAGTATTAAGAAGAGAATGTCACTAATAACAGAAGCATGGGAAGTATTGTTGGGCTCGTATTTTGATTGTTTTGTTGCGATGGTTGAATCCTTTTTGCATCGATATTATATATGTTATTGACCATTTTGAAGGAGTTTTCAAAGGATTTTATATCAATTCATCATGGATTTATATCAGGCATGTGTAATCAATGTTTTACAATGATTTTGAGCTAAATTCAGTTTGGTTTGATGTTTATAAGGATATAATGCATGATCTGTGTGTAACAGGGCGAATTTGTAGTATGATCCTCCATCTGGTACCTTGTTCGACACTTCATCCAACACCCCATCTGGTACGTGATCTGGCACTCCATCTGGCACGTGATCCAGCACTCGGATCACATGAGAGTTGGTGGTTGGTATATTGGCGACCTGTGATGGGCGAATCGGCGAACTGGGTTTTGTGCCCCCTCGTGGCCTCCAGCTACAGAGCTCATGACATCTCATATTGGGCAGTTATATTGATCGCTAAGTGGCTCACGGATTTTCTAGAAGCCAAAGTTGTTAGAGCGCATTTAATGGATTTGCCATTTTTAGAGGAGGTCAACCTCTCGAACTGTAATTCACCTATAAATACCACTATCAGTGGCAAGACCACAGACATAATTTTAAGAAGAGTTTTACTGTGTAATTCAGACATATTTTGCAAACTTGTGTTCCAAGACTACATTTTTTAATTAATGGCAGTATCATGTTGATTTGAGCTTGTGTTTTGTTGTTGAAGAGTAGCCACAACTTGTTGGGGGGGCACCAGTGGTCTGGGTGACTGTATAGATAGATATATCGTGTATTTAATTTGCTTAGTTAGAATTTACGTCATTTCTTTGTTGTATGTATCTTTTAGTTTTAATTACTGTGCATGTTGATTGTAATTTAATTATCTAATTCATCTTTTGCAAATTGCTTATAGGAGTTGGTTATTTGTCATGATATGTTTCTTATTTCTTAGCAATTGTCCTGCATGCTACTAACTTAGATGATGTATTGAAGTTTTAAATTAGTTTCTGCAAATTAAAACATAGTAGTATTTAAACTGAGGATTAGTGTAGACAGAGTTTTAATTTAGGATTATTTGCAAGCTTTGATGGATTAATAGTTGCAAGTTTTATTAGTTGTAATTATGCTAGATTTAATTCTCAGTTTAGTTATGTTTTCATAGATTTATTTGCTTTATTAATCTTGTTTTAGTATGCTAGGATGGAAATAGATTTTGGGTTGTGTTTCTAAAAGCATTCTAGTTTGAAATTTGAGTTTTAATGATAGGATTAGTCCAGTTTAATTTATAAGATCTCGGTTGTAGATTTGAATTGCAATTTTAATTAGGAGATTGGATTTGAATTGAGATTTTTAGTCATAAGTTTATAAGTTTGTAAATTTTCTTGAGTTAGCATAAGAGTGTGCTTGAATTAGTATAAGAGTGTTTTTAATCATTGATGATTGATGCATGAAATTTAGAGATCACATGGATTTCTAGGATACTTAGTGTTGCTTCTATGATGGAAAAGATTTTGTTAGATTGCTTGATTCACACTTTAGGTTGCTTGATTCACAGTAATAGTCAAATTCCATCGTGATGTTATTCAGCACCGAAGACATAATCATCATCTTTGAATTCTCTTTTCTTGTTATTGCAAATTGAGAATAGTTTTGATTAATTAGAGTATGAATACAGTCGTGATGCTTTTTTATTAAGTAGGTTAATATTTTCCTTTGCAAAATAGAAATGATTATGAGTTTTTTTTAAGAATAGAGTTTACTTGTTGAAATAGTCTTGATAGGTTAGTTGTTTGTTTGCTTATTTGCTTAAAGATAAAAGATCAAAAATAATTTACTTGTTGTTCCTCATTAGGTTGACTATATTAACTTGTTTAAAGTAGGGTATGATTTGCTTCTTTAGAAATAATCCATCAATCCATTGTTTGAAGCTTCTTAGGGTAAATAGTTCAAGCTCATTAATAGGATTTGCTAATTGATAAAAACAAAAGAGTCATTTCTTAAGTAGATTGATCCTTAGAAATACCATCCCCTTGATAATACTTCCATTAGATTTTATTCCTTGGCTCATACAATGCCGCAACTCTAAGTTTACTTACCCCGAGTTGACAATTTAATTGAGGGATTTAGTGCATATAGAATACCCATCATTTTTTGCGTTATTGTCGGGGAGTTGTCTTAAGGTAGGAAATAGTTAGGGAGTAGATCATTTATGAACCTTAGCATTAGTTTGGTGGTGGAGAAACTTTAAGAGGAGAGGTAAGAACATGTGCATCTGTTATAGCAGGTTCCCCCAAACCCAATGCTAGTTTTTCTTTTTATTTGCGTTCATGAACAAACCTAGGGACCCGAAGGGAAGATACATTAAAACCAAACCAAACCTTTCGACCAAGGTTCCTTCTAACCTTTTTGGAGGAAGGAATACTCCACCCATAAACTATGTAGACCGATTTCATAAAGTAGGGGTTAGCTCAACCCAAAGAGCTAAAACAGTCTCTGAAGAGACCAAAAAAGAGAGCACTATAGAGCAGAAAATTGAAGCATCAATAATAGTGGGACAGGAGCCAAGACCACTCGAGCCTTCCGTAGAACCAACCAACACAACCTTTGTTTTTTCTCCACCATCAGAAGGCCCTAACTTTGTAGACATCATTGACCCTGAACAGGTGAATACTTTGTTTGGTAGTTCAGCCAATATAATTGTTTCCCAAGTCGAAAAAGAAACTTTGGCACCAATAGTTTCAACTGGCTTGAGTAAAGTCCCAGACATCCAAGCAGTTGGAAGACCTTCCCATCAAAGGGATACCTCTCCTATAAAAGAACCTTGGGATACCTTGTTATCTTCAAGGATAAAACCATTTAGGTACTCTCTTTTTGGAAACCAAACCAGTATGGATGATCAGGAGGATCACAACCATGTAAGACATGAGGAGGGAGAAGAAGTTGGAAACCAAACCGAAACCACCTTCGGGTTTCCAATTTTGGATACCACGTAGAATGTGAATATGAAGAACATTCCACTGTTAGCATTGCCCACCTTTTACGGTAAAAGCATTGAAGACCTGGATACCTTCCTATTTGAGTTTGATATGTTGTGTAGGAGCTACAATTACTTACAAGATGCCCAGAAACTAAAACTTTTTCCTACCACCCTCAAGGATTTCGCACTAAGATGGTTCATGGTGTTGGGAGAGTCCAATATTAGGTCTTGGGAAGGCATGAAAGATATGTTTCTTAAGAAATACCAAGACTAATGCAAGTCCAAGGATTCTCGTAATGATATTTTCAAAATCCAAAAGTTAGAGGACGAGAATATCAAGGATTATATGGAACGGTTTGCTTATATCTCACAGAAATCAAAGTACCATGACCTTCCAGATGATGCAGTCAGGGCACTTTTCCTTAAAGGAATTTAGTTCAGTATTAGGTATTGGGAAGGCATGAAGGATATATTTCTTAAGAAATACCAAGACTATTGCAAGTCCAAGGATTTTCGTAATGATATTTTCAAAATCCAACAGTTAGAGGATGAGAATCTCAAGGATTATATGGAACGGTTTGCCTATATCTCACAGAAATCGAAGTACCATGACCTTCCAGATGATGCAGTCAGGGCTCTTTTCCTTAAAGGAATTTTGGAAGAATACTTAGAGATACTTAACTTGATGGCATTAGGTGACATCTCCCATAAACCATTTATCGAAATCTGTGAAATGTGTAGGAATTACTCAAGGAGTAGAGCTAAAACAGGGAAGAGTGTTTGGGATCCTTATAGTAGAAACCTAAAAGCAGTTAGTTCAGGTGGTATCACAAGGGTAGAGATAGGGAACCTTTTAGAGAACTTCAAAACAGATATCTTAAGTACAAAAGGTTCCCAGTTGGACAACCTAAATATTAAAAATAATCAAGAGGAGGAAAATGTAGCAATGAGCATATTTTGCCCAAGATGCAGGAGGAAGCATTCCTCAAGGGAATTTCCATTAGATAATATTTCAGTTTGTGGCTTCTGCACTGCAGACCACTCAACTGAAAATTTCCCATCATTGCATGGTTCATTAGAAATCTACATAAGTGGGGATCCTAGGGAGTCCTCTTATGCACCTAGGACGCCATGGCATCCTAGGAGTCAGCGTACATACCTGGATCTACCAAGTTGGAAAAACTGGTCTACAAAATATCACCATCCTTGGCTTCAAGGATGGAGAGGAGGACATAACCAAGGAGACCCTCAAGCTCCACTTATCCCTATGCCCACTCATCCTTACCCTCAGTTTCCACCAAACATCCCACAGCTTTTTCCAGGTTTTGTTCCCTGACCTTTACCTCTTATTCCACAACAACTGCAACAATACTAGAATGCAAGCTCCCCAAGACTGACATTATTACTGGCACAACCAGTTCCCAACCCCAATAACAAACCCACTCAACCTATTCACAATGTTGAGATGCAATCCTTTCCAACGTATGTTATTTCTCTTATTCCATTGCAAGAGATTCAACTCAGGTCGGGAAAATTTCTGGACAGGTAGAGGCCTTCAGTAGTCATCCAGGAAGAAGAAGAGGAAACCCCCAAACAACCCACGAATGACACTAAGTGGGAAGATGTTATCATTCCTAAAGACCAGAAACCCAAGCTTCCCCAAAATGAACCTTCATAAATTACGAAGGCCCCTCCTTATCCAGAAAGATTAGTGATTGAGAAACCTACCACTCGACCGGAATTTGACATCTTGAATGAATTGAATAATATCTGTGTCAAAATTCCCTTGCTACAATCCATAAAGGACATTCCAATTTACAGTAAGGTGGTCAAATAATTGTGTATTAAGAATCCAGGAAGGAAGCAGAAAGATCCTCCAACAGTACATTTGATAGGAGAACACTTTGAGTACATATCAGAGTAGCCTAGGGTCGCAAAATATGGGAACCCAAGGAACCTCATAGTGACCATAATCATTAATGAGGTTCCCATCGGAAACACTCTCATAGACCTAGGGGCAGCCATCAATGTTATGATTGTTACTACCTTGGAGGAATTACAGTTAAAACCTCTTCTTAGACCTACCCCAACTATTTTGGAATTAGCAAATAAGACAAAGGTTATACCTGAAGGAATATTGGATGATATCATAGTTACATTAGCCTCATGGGAGTACCCACTAGACTTTCTTATCATTCATTCAAAGGATCCTACCAAAGGACATCTCGTTATTTTGGGAAGACCTTGGTTGGCCACAGCCAATACATTTATTGGTTGTAGAGAAGGAGAAATGACCATCTCAAATGGACTCTCTATAGAAATTCTCACCATATACCCACCAGCTCAACCAATCATGGAAAATCTATGGTGGCTTGAATTTCCATACGAGAATAAGGACTGAGAAGAACCTGTGTTGCCAAGTGATCATTCTTGGGCACTTAGAAAACAACAGACAATGTGCTAAACCAGTTTATTTCTGCTATCACGTGTGTTGATTTTCCACAATATTTTCCCCAATTTGAGTACATGTTTGGGGAAGAATTTCAGGAACAGTTGGACCCATCAATTTTTTCTTCGACATCTTTTATCTTTGAGATAGATGAGTCCGCCACATCTTATACCATTCCCTATGATATTAGTCCAGGGAAATTTCTACATATAAATTCCAAACTAGATCCAGACCAACAAAAGCAGTTATTAAATGTCCTTAATGAACAATCAGGGGAATTTGCCTGGGAATACAGTGACATGAAGGGTATACACCCTGACACATGCATTCAACACATGTATACCCAGGGGGAAGTAACACTTGTTAGGAAACCCCAGAGAAGGATGAACCCGACTCTCAAGGATATAGTAAAAGAGGAGATACACAAGTTATTGAATGTCGGATTTATTTATCCCATCTCCAACAGTAAATGGGTATCCCCGCTTGTAGTGGTTCCAAATAAAGTAACCGGGAAATGGAGAATTTGTGTCAATTTTCGAGAGCTTAATAAGGCCACTCTGAAGGATTATTTTCCTCTTCCTTTCATTGACCAAGTTTTGGATACCCTGTCAGGAAAGAAATACTTCTCCATTTTAGATGGATATAGCGGGTACAATCAAATTCTTATAGCACCCAAGGATCAGGACAAGACTATCTTCACTTGTCCTTGGGGAACCTATGCCTATATGGTCTTACCATTTGGGTTGTGTAATGCTCCTGCCACATTTCAACGAGCAATACTAGGGATATTTGTTGATCTTATTCATGATTGTGTGGAGGTATACATGGACGACTTTACAGTATATGGCAATACTTACCAGGAAGCCCTAGATAATTTGGAAAAAGTGCTTATCAGATGTCAAGAAATGAACCTATCCTTGAGTCATGAAAAATGTAAAAAAAAATTGACTGAAGGAGTGGTCTTAGGACATCATGTTTCATCTGAAGGGATTAAAGTCGATCCTACTAATATTGAGGTAATCGTCATACTTCCAGCCCCAAGACTAAAAAAGAGGTGAGAAGCTTTCTTGGACATGCCAGATACTACTGGCGATTTATCAAAAATTTCACAAAGATTGTTGCACCCATGTTTGGATTGTTAATAAAAGATGTTGATTTTCTTTGTACTGAGAAGTGTCAAACCGCCTTTGAAACTCTGAAAGCTAAGTTATCTGTGGCACCAGTTCTTAGGGGGCTCAATTGGACTCTTCCATTTCACATATCCATTGATGCCTTCGATACTGCAATAGGAGGAGTATTAGGACAAAAAGAAGACCATCAGTCCTATGCCATTTATTTTGTGAGCAAGAACTTGTCTCCTGTTGAGTTAAACTATACAGTTACCAAAAAGGAATTATTGGCAGTGGTCCATGCCATCAATAAGTTTCGACACTAAATCACAGGTTACGAAGTATTTGTACATATAGATCACTCTTCCATTAGATTTCTTATGAATAAAACCATTACGAATGGTTGAGTGACTAGGTGGATCTTGTTATTACAATAGTTCAATATCACCGTCCTTGACCGACCTAGAAAGGAGAATTTGGTAGTTGATTTTATTTCACGCATAAAACATGAGGGTGATGATATTCTCATTGATTATAGTTTCCCAGATGCGCATCTTTTTTCCCTCTCTGTAAATACCCCATGGTTTGCACACATGGCAAATTATTTGGCTACTAGGAAGTTACCATCTCATTTGTCACCTCATGAAAAGTGTAGAATTATCACGCAAAGTGCTAACTACTCTTGGGTTTTCCATGACCTTGTTCATATTGGTCCAGACTTGATTATTTGTAGATGTTTCTGAGAAGATGAGATACCAGAAATCCTATGAAGTTGTCATGATGGACCATGTGGTGGCCATTTTTCTGACAAACGTACAACATATAAGGTGTTACATTCAGGTTACTATTGGCCTAGCATTTTTAAGGATGTTTCCAAATATGTGAGGAGTTGTAATAACTGTCAAAGGATAGGAAGACCCACATCAGATGACGAAATGCCCTTGCGTGCACAAGTTATGATAAAAACTTTCGAGAAATGGGCCCTTGACTTTGTAGGACCAATTTCACCCATGTCTCATAAGAAAAATTATATTTTGGTTTGTACAGATTATGTCACCAAGTGGGTAGAAGAAAAAGCCCTATTCAAGGCTACCGAAAAATCTATTGTCGAATTCATTTATGAAGACATATTTACCCTCTTTGGTTTTCCTCGTGAAATTGTTACAGACCAAGGCACTCAATTCACTTCCAAGATGATGAGAGAATTAACAGAGAAATATGGGATCAAGCACTGCAAGTCTTCTCCATATCACCCACAAGCTAATGGTCAGATAGAGTCCACAAACAAAATTCTGGAAGCTATCTTAACCAAGACTATTCAATTACACCATCGGGATTGGGCTGATAGGCTTCCAGAAGCTTTGTGGGCATATCGTGTTGGAAAAATTGACATTCATCTATTGTCATTGATGTCAATAATATATCAGTCAGCAGAAGATGTCAAACAGTATGATCGAAAGATCAAAACTCAGAAGGAAAAGTGCATTGCACAGTATATCAAGAAGAAAAACAAATTTGTGATTATTGTTGATCACGACAGGATCAACAAATGTTCCTATGATAAAAGCTCAGGAGGCTTAGCAAACACAAAGATCAAAACTCTAAAGGAAAAGCGTAAGCTCAGCAACCGTCAGATCAAAGTTAGAAGCCTCAGCAATCATCCGATCAAGAGGTTGAACGTGTTGATTGTCTAATATAACGTGCCTCGGTCATATGATTGACCGTGGGCTTGAGGACCATTGAAACATCATGATCGTCGGACCTGCAAGCCATCAACAGCAGGAATGAATTGCGTGGAGCGAAAGCAGAATTAAATCACTTTCTAGTTACAATCTCGCAATCTATCTAGATCGTCAGATCACACAGCTTCAATGATCTATGAATGTGGTTGATCCAACTAACGACAAATTTAAGTCAAATTAAATCGTGACCGTCGGATGCGCAATCGCAAAATCTACAGCAGGGATAGATTGTGGAGATTGAAAGGAAAATTAAATTACTCGTAAATTGTAGCTCTGCAATCATCGTCGATTGTTGATCTTCTTTGAGAATATCCACATTTGTCAAATAATCTCAAAGTGGAAGGACAAGATAAATCTACAAGAGTTGCATTGCAAAATAGATCGAACTGTTGATCTAAAGAACCTGATCAATGAATAGAATTCACTACGGGTATAAAGAAGCGAGGAACTTATGCCCCGTCAGTTTGAGATTTGAAATGCCCAGAGCCCGAAAATATGAAGTGAATAAGGATCGTCAGATTCAGAGGACATACGAGGACCATTGGATTAGGTTTGTCTGTCAGCAAACCACGTTATTGGTCTACATTAGCAAGGACACATGGCACAGTCAGAGAATGACAAGTGTCAAGCTGAATCAACATTTCTGGTACGTGAAAATCACGAATCATAGTGACACGTGGAAGCTACTCGGCTCATGACACGTTAACAAGTGACGTAAGAAACTTACGTCACTCCAAGAGTTTTGCTTCAGGAGATATACCACCAGTACTTGCCCCAAGTCCCGAAGTGGGCACGAGACATCCGATATGGATATCACTTCGCGAGCATCCTTGACTGTCGATCTACTTAGTGGAAGGATGGTGTAATTGGAAACGTTAACCGACAGCAAGCGGTCTCCATCATTAATAACTCACATAGCATGTGATCAATCCGGAGGAAAATGGAGTAGTGTTTATTCGAAACTTCTGAAATCCTGAATGTCGAAATCTCGAAACGGACATAAGTCGTCTGATCTGAAATATCGCTTCGGGAGTCTTCTCAATTTTTTATCATACTACAGCGAAAGTTGAGGCCTGAAATTCTGAAGCCAGGAGACATGAAAGGATCTCGACCATTGATCAAGAGAGGGACACGCGTCAGCCATTTGTCAGCTTTGGAAGAATGATGTTCGAAGGAAAGAAAGTGTTGAGATCTGAAATCTCCAAAGTCTGAAGATCTGG
>ML821603.1:15952-62634 GCA_009831015.1 Picea engelmannii
TGTTTACATGTGAACTTTTCTCCTTCCTTCTTCACAACATCATTCTTCCTGCCATTGCCTTTGAATTTCTTCTTCCCTTTGTCTCCCTGGCTGTATGTCTTCTTGAAACCTTCATGAGTATCGTTTCTTCCCCTTGCTTCCAAATGAGTAGTCTGTACACAAACTTCATCTAGATTCGTGGGATTAAACATAAGTATAGTATGCCTCAAATAACTATGCAAAGCACCAATATATTTGAGCAATGTTTCTTGTGAAGACAAATCAACTCCCAAAACCAAAGCTCTTCTCCTAAATTCCTGAGTAAAACTTTGTACATTCTGTCCTTTTGCTTGTCTAAAATTCTTCCATTCCATGCTTGCCTTTTGTTTATACGCTAATGGATAAAATTGTTTTTTAATTTCTATAATGAAATCATTCCAAGAAAGAAAAAAATTTCCATTCTTTTTCATTTCTTCCTTTGTCTTAGATTCCCACCAAATAAGTGTTGAACCATCTAATCTTAATGAAGCTAACTGAATTTTAGTTTCATCATCTTGAATATTTTGTATTCTAGAATAGACTTCAATTTGACGTATCCATTTATCTAACTTTTCATCGTTAACTTCTCCATTATAAAGTGGCAACTCAAATTTTATATCAAGCTTTAATGAAGGAAGTTGCGAAGGAGTTTTACCATGCCCATTGGGAAGATGTTTCGAACTGGTAGAAGAAGAAGAAGAAGAAGATGATGATGTTGGAGGAGAGGGTGGTGGAGAAGCACCATTCCCTCCATCTCTGTTTGGAGTCTTGTCACCACCGCCTCCCTTATGCATTGAAGGGTTAGAGCCTTCACCCTAGGACATCATGTTTCGTTCCATCGTGACCTTCATCATATCTCTCAACTGTATGATAGTCTTCCTGAAATCTTCTTCTTCAGCCAGAACACGTTCATGGTCTTCTGCATGAGCCATGCTTGGTGAATGTCTCTCTGCAACTTGCGGTGAATGAAACTGCTTTCTCCTTGTCGGATAAGAACTTGGCTCCACAAGTTGACCTTCTCCTCGTGTGAGTTTCAACCTTGTGAGCATCAGAAACAAAACTTGCAAACAATCAAGTCTTCAAAACCAGTGCTCTAATACCAACTTGATCTAAAAATTGAAGAAGACTTGAAAAACTTGAATATTTATTGCAAGTGAAATGTTATGTGTTTAAAGCAACAGGATCAGTTTGCAACACATAAATTAAGGATTACTTATGCAAAATACACATAGACATCAGCATAAATATTGAACAGCAGACATAAAACACATCAATTGATAAAGGAGTTCACCCCTCTTATGGGCTACATCTCCTGGTCCAGCTTCCAATGGATCATTATTATTAATTGCTCAAAAATTTCTCAAAACATGTCTTACAATGCTCAAATTGACAAACCGACTGCTCCAATGGCTTCCCAGCGTCCCAAAACCCCTGTCTGGGCTCTTTCAGCACCTCAATCAGTCGAAAAATGAGAAATATAGGCCTCCTGGAAGTCTCCTTCTCCAAGCTTGTTGTCTCTGGTTCTACAATTCGCACCCTCCTTGTATGAACCTGGCTCACACGCTCTTTTAAGCGCAAAAACCCAGCAGCAGGCGCAACCGCGCCAACGGTGCAAACCGTAGGACGGTTAAGGGCGCGCCAGCCCTTAACCGCCTCGGCACCTGGGCGTATGGTGCATATGACCAAAGGCTGGGCGAAAAGGTGGTTTAACCGTTTGAACCATGCAAACCGATTCCCGCGCTCCATTTCGTGGGCACATGTCAATACATACGACCGAGGGCTCCACATAATACAAACCCCGTGCATTATATAATATATGGTTATATTAAAGTTTTAAAAACCACGGGCCATGTGTTTTGACCCGCGCACAATCGGTCAGTCAATATATATATGGCATGGTTATATGTGTTAATAAAAACCACGGGACGGGGCTAATCCCCGGCCCGACCCCCGCCCATTTACACATTTGAATGAATTTAAAAACATTTCAATGGGTTATATGTTAAGTCACAACCCGTGGGCGTATTGGTCGGACGTATATGCAAAGGAATTTCAAAGTGGGGGGAGGTCTGGGGGTCGAACCCCACAGACTCCCATTTTTTTTATACAACCATAATGAGCCAACCAACGAGGGACACGTGGCGCCCATGGATTGGGCCACGTGCCCTCATACCATTTGCTATCAACAAGACACGTGTCGCTCCATGATTCGCCAACTACTAACCAATGAACGCTTTCCATGTCATCCATTTGACACATCACCGTACGGACTGTACGGTCCTTCCACGTCAACGTATGGACTGTACGGACAGGTACAGTCAGCATCCCAAAATTTTGCCTGTTTGGCTTAGTGAACAGATCGCGATATCTTCTACATACGGAATCCGTTTGAGAAAGTAAATATACCACCGGAATCAGGAAGACGAGACGGATGCAATGGCACTGCTTTTGTCACATTTCGAGCACTTTGAAAATTGAGCAAAATTTGATCCCCTGATCATCCATCTAGTCTCCAAGTTACTCTTGAAACTACCTAGCAACTTATCTCAAAGCCTACTGCTTTGCCTTGAGTTTTCTAAAAAATGATGAAGAGTGCTTGAAATACTATGATACCACTTATCGTGGGAGTGATAGAGGTCAATAGCACCAAAAATATATCAAGTTCATCTTTGATACCACCTTTCCTTTATAAATTGGTGAAAAGTATGCTATGATACCACTTGTCACAAACTTACAATTTTCTCATTTTTTTCTTTGCAAAATTGAGTTTCTCCCAAGTCTGTTTCAGCACCTAAGGTCATGCAACATTGCATTGCCTCAACTGTAGTGGATTGGTCAAATTTCACCTACTACAACTAGACTATGCCTCTTCACTTAAGGTATACCCATAAATTTTCCTCAATATACAATATGTCAAATGAAACTAATTCCTATTCAACCAAATTCATTCAATAGTAGGCACACATCCAATCATGACCTTCAAAACTTCCCAACATTAATTATACTTAGAGAACACAACACATTGAAAGGAATATAACATTCATCCAATTAAAGAGACTACAACACACATGCATAGGCAAATTCCTTAACTTTATTATATGAAGAATGTTACATATATAGAATAAGGGAGTTGCAACATTTTTCTTACAATTATATTACAATTGTACAATGAGTCTAAGGCAATATTTCCTTCTACCTACTGACCAACAGAATTGCACAATTATACCCTCAAAGCAACAACAAGATTATCACTTGCAAGTCATTCCCTTCTTCTTCTTCTTCTTCTCTCTCATCCAATGCAATTTTCTCTACTGTGCCAAGATTGAACTTAGCACAATCTCAGAGTTCTTTTACACTCTTGGTGAATGATGATGAATTATTTATTAATTCCTTAGCACCTTTGAGGCATCCACTATTTATATAATACTTGTCCTACACTTGTAAGCCCATCTAAGCCTAAGTGGACCCAAGTCCCCATGTCACCAACTTCGACTATGATCAATGGTGCCACTGCCCTTTTCATGGATTTTTTTTTGATTTCCCAATGGTATTGTTCCCAAAGAACCACAATCCCAACAAGTTCACCCAATTCCACCTGGCAAGGGTGCACCCAACAAATGTGTCCAATGGATGTGCACCCATTGAGTGCATCCCACGATTGTGCTCTATACATGCTTGTGCCCAAAGGAAGTTCTATCGTTTGTTCCAAGACCCAAGTGTGGACTTACCAACTCCTTAGGCTATATGTAGATAAAGTACCCAAGTATATGAAAGTTAGTCAAGCTATCTATGCCCCTTTATCCATCATGCATAATGCATGTTTGTAGATGAGGTTTCTCACACTAACCCTCTTTTCCTTTCCTCGCCAAGTTTCCTTCCAAGATTCTCTTGGTATAACCAATGAAAGTTGGCTACCAATTTCTATGGTGTGACCAATATATGAGCAAGGTAATATAGCATGTATGTAGTGCACCTTTCTAATAGGCTAAGGCACTCCAAAACTAGTTCTTATAGCCATCAACTTTACGTCAAGTTTGTTTGTTATTGATCTGGATTGTATAGAGAATGAAATTAAAGGTAGGAATATGAATGGAAATGTACACACATAAATATTGCAGAGAGCATAGTAATATAGTGAAACCCAAATTCTATTAATGAATGAAATAGGAAAAGATTATAAACTGCAAAGAAATACAAACTAGCTAGAATGGTGGTAGCTTATTTCTAAAGAGAGAGGTGTCATCTATGCTCATTCACAAGAAGACCTTAAAAGAGGCCAAAAATGGCATGTTAACATAAATTACTAAACCATAAGAGGAAAAAAACCTAAATATCCAAAACCCTAACCCTAGTAAACGAAGCACCAAAAGGATTATGGGCCCTGAGGTGGTTAGTTGATACATCAACTTCCCAGGGGTGCAACTTTTGCATACAATATATGTTTGGGGCACGCAATACCTCATTATAAATATACAGTTGAGAAGTACAATTGTTGGGAAACTTTGGAAGGCCATGACCACTCAAGGTCCCTAAATGGCCAAAAAACATCGTTTAAGGCCTCAAAATGGCCCTAGAAGTTTAGGAACTAAACAAATGTAGATAAAAAACTGCCAAGATGGAGAACCATGTTGAGTCAATGGAAAATATGGGTGGCCACCGATATCCACCTAGATTAGTCTCCCCCTTAGGAAGGAATGGTCCCCATTGCGTCAATTTCCCTCATAAGATGGGGAAATGTTTGTTGAATTTAACTCCTGGTGAGCCACTTTTCTTGGTGAAGAAGTAGTTTTGCTTTGACAAATCGGTAGAGTTGCATATTCTACTAGAAGGTTCCATTTTTCTAGGTTTCCATGACCTGATCCACTGTATTCTTCTTAATGCATCCAATATTGATTTATGTGGGGGCCAAATGCTCAGCCACCTTCGAGGTGTCCAATAGAGGTGGAAAGTATGGTTGAAGCAACTCCACATTAAATACTAGATGTAAACCAAGGAAAGGGGAAATACTCAATTCAAAATAATTCTCACCCATAGCCTTCATGAGGGTGTAAATACCATGCCAGAGTGGTCTAATATTCCTATGGGGGCCTATGATGTGCTCTTTCTACAAATGCAACCAAACCTTATCACCAACTTGAAATGTGTGTGGAAACCGATGTTGGTCATGTTGGTATTGTTATCGCACAGTTTGTACTTGGATGTAAAGGAAAGGTAAATGAAGACAAACTTGACGTAACGGGAGACTATCCTATCACTGTCTCCCCAACAGGAAGCCTCTTTCTATTTAGGGTGGTAGGCCCAGGGGAGACGTCCTCGGTGACCTGGGCTTTTGAGAAGGCACAAGGTAAAAGGAAAAGGTACACGTTTCCCTCTCATAAGTCACCACCGATCAGAAAGTCTGGCTAAACGGAAAATAAAAGATAATAATAACCAGAAATGTACCTTCCCGGAACAAAGCAACAAAAAACTATATTTGCAAGACACTTTTTGTTTATTACTTCATGTAATCAAAGACTTTCTCAAATAAAGCAATTGACTAATATATTGATGAAGCAAATCAATGATGTATAGTAGCAATAATCAAAATATGTTACTTCACAATAAATGCTTTTAAAGAAGCTTCAAAATGAACAAGAACGATTTATCATCAATATCATAATACCAACATTCATCAAAAGCAAAGACTACTATGCATTAGCCAATCTTTCAATTGCTTACAGAAGCATTAAATGCTGCAAAATTATGACTATAACACAAATGGATAATAGCAGCAATAGGGTTAGTAGGTTAGGGTTAGAAGGTATTAGTAGTTGTTCAAAGATTTGGATGTTTGTAGGTTGTGATCAAAACACTCAAGTAAGAAGTCTTAGACCTGTGCATTCATAGGGAAAATGGAGTAAAAAATAGTTGCAAGAGTTGAACGGACAATATGATAATATTAGGGCCAAAGACAAGAGGAATTTGATGGTGAAGTGTTGGTAAGCCAAGGCTTCAACCATCAAACCCTAGGGGAAAACGTCTTACTAAGGTGTAGGCAACCCTAGGCCTTAGCATGTTTTACTCCTTCTTTAGCTAAATGACAAAGTAAAAATATCTTGGATGAAGAACAAGGGATAGGGTGTTGCAATGGCAAGGCCCTAGCAATGTCTCCAACAAAAAAAATGACTCCTTGGCACAATCTAGTAGGGAATTAAAATAAGGACACCAACATATGCTTATTTCCTAGGGTTTATTCAAGCAATTTCATTAACAAAATGCAAGTAAAACACTATAATCATTCAATTAAGGGAAGGATTTCAGAAATTCACTTACATTTACCAAGTATTCATCAAGACAAACCCTATTTATAAATCTTCCACCAAGAAAAATAGCCAAAATAAGCCTCCTTCAACAAGTGCGCACTAGAATTTCACCCAATAACCCTAAGAAGGGCGCAAATTTCAAACCTCACACAAGTGTGAGTGAAAGATGATGAGAAAAAGAGATTTTTAGCTCTCTACTTATACCATATCAATGACCTTAATTTTATTTTTAGGTCACAAAAGACAGACATGAGCAAAAATACATAATAATATTGTTTTTACATTAAATGTCAAAATCAAACCCTAAATCAAGCAAATATGAAGACGTCATGCCCTTTTAGGTTGATGTTAACCCCTTTTAGGGCAACGTTGGCCTACTGGGGAAATTTTTTTGGCCTTCTTGGGTCTCAGGAACATGCCGCACGTGCCACTTTGGCACATAACTACCTCCCAAAACCTCCATAGTGTTGGATGATGTCATAAGGTGTCCTTGGTGATTTCATGGGCCTTCCAAGGCCAACATCTTGGTGGAAAAGGCACAACCCCCTTGGGTAAGGCTCTACCAAGTTGCGTCTAGTGGAACATCCTCTTCTCCTATGCTAACCTTTTGATCTGTCTCTTTCCCCTTCTGGGGTCTCATCATCCATCTGGTGGGATTTTATCCCCATGGAGGTCTGAACTAATCATCTCCCCATGTGTACCTATCCATCTGGGTACCTGCCATTGAGTATGGTCCTGAGACATCAACAAATACTCCCTCCATGGGATCATAAGTCACAGGGATCATAGCAATGTCAATCACATCTAATCATAAATTTTATTAAACATGTGCATAAAACCCCCTTTACCTGGACAAGTGCTCAAAGACATTATACTAATCTACAAGCCAAGTTTGGAGGAAGCGTTAGGGTGTCCTATTTGGCTAATGCTCACTGGATGTGGGGTGTTTCCTGGAGAAATAAAATCCAAGCCATGTGAGTGGATGAGGTGGTAAGGGATGTCTAGGAAAGGGGTGCAATGATAGTAGGGAAATGCATGGCTTACCTGTGGGTGCCTCTGTAGAGGGTGAGTTGCACCTTTCATGGATGCAAATGTTTCCAAGCCCATTCATGCCTTTTATCTTTATTATTATTTATTTTTCTTTCAAGAAGATAGTCAAAGGACACTGCCTTAGCGTGGTGACCAGTGGTGGCAATGTTACCCACAAGCACTTCACGGAAATGTGAATTTTGGTTCGTGATGAGACCCCCTTTCTCTTGGTTATGCCACCAAGAGCCACTACCCTGGCTTGGTGAATAGTTGTTGATAGTGTCATACCGATACATGCCCATGGACCTAATAGGTTGGCTTCTGATGAGACCCCCTATCCTCTAACTATGGCTTGTTTTATTATTTTATATGGGTCCCTTTGTTTCTTGCTGAGAATCTTTTTACTACTTTCTCACGGATCCTTGGGCGAAGCATCTCGAGGTTTCATTCTTTGGCTTCTATCTTTTTCCAACTACTTTTACCCTCTATGCCTTTAGCCCCTTCTTCCCACAAGGTAAGGTGAAACCCTTAAATATTTGGCCAACCCAATGCCCAGACCAATGTAATGGGATGGATGAGTGGGAAAAGGATGAAAAGTGGTAAGTATGGTGGGAGCGGACGATGGCTTCTCATGAATCCCCCCAGTGGAAACTCAAAACCTATGGGCACAAGCTTAATAGGGAATCTTTTCATTCCCTCCAGATATGGTCAAGTGGATAGTTATAAGATCCAAGCACCCGTTAGAAACAAAAATAATTGAATGCAAATATTCAAAGGTTTTGAGGATCAGAATGACACATACCATGATACCCGAACTCATTACCTCATGGAGAAAGATCCATTTCTGCTACAAGACCAAGCCGAGGTGATGGATGTTGTTGTTGCTGACAAAGTGGAGGCACTGAATAATGAAAATATGGTCCTTCCAGGGCCATGCTCAAGTTAATCTGGCTCTCAGTACTCCATGTCTAAGACCTGTGGGCCTCGAGACATAATATCCTTAGTTATCCCTAAAGTGGGGGATAACATCTGGCTCCAACTCGGGGACATGTTCTCACCATAGAGTGCATGATAACCTCGACATATATTGGCATAACCTGTAACCTTATTGATCTCAACATAAACCTATTAACATTCATTTGGGGTGGTGATATCACCCCCGGATCACATATATAAAAAATGAAAGCAAGCATATATACAAGTGTGAAAACAAACTATTCTATAATTAAATGCAAATGCCTACTTACATTTACTTACCTTTGAATTCAAGCCCCCCCACCTTGGTGGGGTTTGAGGAGGTGTTTGTCTACTGGTAATGGGTGCCTTCTCCCTTCCAATGTAGATAAGTAGTAAGAATAATCAACTGACTTTCTTCCCACTCTGAAGGGTCCAAGCCAAAATTGAGTACTCCCTTTGACATTAGTAGGCTCCCCTTTATTGGCATCCCACATCCATACTGTGTCCCCCTCTATGTACTCCTTGGTTCTAAATTTGGTTGTTTCTTGAACAACCCCGGTGTATTGTGCAGAGGGAGGGGGGTGGGATTCTGCAGTGAAGACTGCTTGCTGGGATGGACGAATCAATATATCACTTTCCCCTTTCTTCAACATTTTCACAGCCCCAACTTCCTTGCCTTCATACTTGTCTAGGATTTGTTGGTATTCTTCCCTATTGGGCCATTGTATTTGATTAAATTCTTCCTCTGTCGCAAAGGGAATATCATCAGGAGAAAATTCAGGAAGACTTTCCATTATTCGTTCATGTGCTTTGTCATCTTTGATGGGGTCACTAGTTTCTTTCACATGGGTTCTAGTCATTGGCACATTCGAGATATGGCCTATTGTTCCATTGTTCAAAGGTATATTCACGTAAGTGAGGTCCATCTCAAGAGTACCTCCCAACATTGAGGCAAATTTCCTAGACAATAACATTCCCCACACATCTGGGATGTCTACTACTACTATGTCAATGTAGATTACTCTCTCAGGGTATTCTTTAAAGAAAACTTCCACATTTTCAATTACCCCATGTGTGGGTATGGATCTAGATTCAAAGCCACACACATTCATGTAAGATCATGTGACCTTTAGGCCCAATCGTTGCATGACCTTGAGAGACATCATGCTGGCACCGACCCCTGAATCCAGCATGCAATTGTTGAGGCTCTTGTTATTCATCAGCAAGGTCATAAAAAAGGGTGGGTGTTCATCATACTGGACCCTAAAGTGATCAGCTTGTAACATGATAGGGGGGTCCATTGGTCCATCTGATCCTTTGAATAAATTATCAAATCTTTCCTTAACATATGGTACCTTGATGAATTCTCTTAGGGGAACAGTTACGTGCATATTGGATAGCGCCCCTTCGAAGTCAAAGTTTAAGTCAAGTCTTTCAATTTTGGATGTTTTAGGAAGGAGAATGTCCAAAGGTGGAGGCTTTGTTTGAGTTATTGCAAGATTGGTAGAGATAGGATGGTTTAGATTCTTTCGTCTATACACCTGAAATTATTTTTTCCTCAACTTCTCTTTTGATTCCTGGTCTAATTTGTTTATTACTTCCATTCTAGCCTTCATGGTTGCCTCTTTTATGCCCTCTCAATGTTCCTCGAGGGAGATATTGAGGAAAATCTGGGGGCCTTCTATAACATGGCCCACATTTTTCACTTGGTCATGGAATCCATTGTTATAGGGAAATTCATGTTCCTAGTGTGCTTCACTACACTACAAACACCAAGGATTTTCATCCACGAGGTTTGTAGGAGATAAAGTATTAGGAACCTCTTGATCATTCTTTAGTCTATAAACTTGGTTCCCTTTTTGAAATTGGCCTTTATACGGGACCCTTGGTGCTTTGTTTTGGGATCTTTCCAGGTTGACAATCCTATTCATCATTAGTTCTTGGTTTTTCATAATGCCATCCATGGTCATTTGCAACTTTTCCAAGCTGGCACAAATATCTAAGGAAGGCTCAGCATTGTGGACTATCTTGGGTTTAGTGTTCATTTTGACCCGTGGGTTTGAGAAAGGCTCGATTTTGGATGAGTGGAGGTTGTCCTCAATCTTTGTAGCTAACTCTTGGGATTCTTGGATCATTTGAGGGTTCTTATCCCTGAGGAGATAACCCAATTGACAAGTAAAATCTTCGGTGTAAATGTAAACAAGGAAGTTATTCGTTGGATGATGACTCACGGGGATTTTCTACAACAGAGTTTTGAACCTAGTGTGAAACTCTCTAATGGTCTCATTATCTTTTTTTCAAAGGGTATTTAGCCTAGTCAACATCATGTTGGGGTATTCTTTGATACTCCATCTTTTGAGAAAGGAATCTTCCAATTTATCCATGGTTTTAATACTTCCATCAGGAAGACTATGTTACCAACGTCTTGAAGCATCAAGGAGGGTAGCAGAGAACAATTTCATAACTAAATATTCAGCATCATCACTAACGAGGTGAAGCTAGAAGAACACCCAAAAGTTTCTCATATGCTCTTCAGCACTAATTGCATCAGTACTAGTGAACTTAGGCAGCCACTTCTCATACTTGGGTGGCATGTGCCTAAGGTAGCCTGGTATAGATGCCATGTTTAGCGGTTTGAAAAGATTGGATGACCATTGTCTTTGGTTATTGGCTTGGTTTGGATTGTTGGTCTGAGTTCCCATGATAGACATTGTGTTTAAAGAAATACTTCCTCCGAAGAGTGATTTTACTACAGAAGAGTTTCGGGGAGGATTTCTTCTGAAGGATTGAGGAGGGTTATTGTACCTCCTTGTGGATTGTGGAGTCGCCAAATAATTTTCTTGAAATAATCAAAGAGATAAGGGAATCACCCTTCGTGGAGTCACCAGGTAAGCTTTGTAAGATAAGGATTCTTGAGGAAAGGCTTACTGAAAAGTGTTGTCTTTGAGGAGAATTGACTCAGTGTTCCCCGGAGGCGGTGCCAAAATGTTATCGCACAGTTTTTACTCGGATGTAAAGGAAAGGTAAATGAAGAAAAACTTGACGTAACGGGAGACTATCCTATCATTGTCACCTCAACATGAAGTCTCTTTCTATTTAGGGTGGTAGGCCTAGGGGAGACATCCCCGGTGACCTGGAGTTTTGAGAAGGCACGGGGTAAAAGGCCAAGGTAAAATTTTCCATCTCACAAGTCACCATCGATCATAAAATCCGGCTAAATAGCCAATAAAAGATAATAATAACCAGAAATCTACATGCCCAGAACAAAGAAACAAGAAACTATATTTGCAAGATAAAGAAATTGACTATAGTTGGTTAGTACTTCATGTGATCAGAGACTTTCTCAAATAAAGAAATTGACTAATATTTGATGAAGCAAATCAATGATGTATAGTAGCAATAATCACAATATGTTACTTCACAATAAATGATTTTAAAGAAGCTTCAAAATGAACAAGAACGATTTATCATCAATATCACAACACCAACATTCATCAAAAGCAAAGACTACTATGCATTAGCCAATATTTCAATTGCTTACATAAGCATTAAATGCTGTAAAATTATGACTGTAACATAAATGGATAATAGCAGCAATAGGGTTAGTAGGTTAGGGCTAGAAGGTATTAGTAGTTGTTCAATTTTTTGGATGTTTGTAGGTTGTGATCAAAACATTCAAGTAAGAAGTCTTAGACCAGTGCATTCATAGGGAAAATGGAGTCAAAAATAGTTGCAAGAGTTGAAGGGACAATATGATAATAGTGGGGCCAAATACAAGAGGAATTTGATGGTGAAGTGTTGGTAAGCCAAGGCTTCAACCATCAAACCCTAGGGGAAAACGACTTACTAAGGTGTAGGCAACCCTAGGCCTTAGCACGTTTTCCTCCTTCTTTAGCCCAATTACAAAGTAAAAATGGCTTGGAGGAAGAACAAGGGACAGGGTGTTTCAATGGAAAGGCCCTAGCAATGTCTCCAACAGAAAAAAAAAAATGGCTCCTTGGCACAATCTAGTAGGGAATTAAAATAAGGACACCAACATGTGCTTATTTCCTAGGGTTTATTCCAACAATTTCATTAAAAAAATGAAATTAAAACACTATAACCATTCAAGTAAGGGAAGGATTTCATAAATTCACTTACATTTACCAAGTATTCATTAAGACAAACCCTAGTTATAAACCTTGCACGAAGAAAAATATCCAAAATAAGCCTCCTTCAACAAGTGCGCACTATAATTTCAGCCAATACCCCTAAGAAGGGTGCAAATTTCAGACCTCACACAAGTGTGAGTGCAAGATGATGAGAAAAAGAGAGTTTTAGCTCTCTACTTATACCTTATCAATGACCTTGATTTTATTTTTAGGTCACAAAAGGTCGGCATGGCCAAAAATACATAATAATATTGTTTTTACATTAAATGTCAAAATCAAACCCTAAATCAAGAAAAGATGAAGACGTCATGCCCTTTTAGGGTGGCGTTAGCCCCTTTTAGGGAAACGTTGGCCTCCTGGGGAAAACCGTTTGTCCTTATTGGGTCTGAGGAACATGCCACACATGCCACTTTGGCACATAACTGCCTACCAAAACCTCCATAGCGTTAGATGACATCATAAGGTGTCATGGGTGGCGTCATGGGCCTTCCAAGGCCAAGGTCCTGGTGGAAAAGGCACAACTCCCCTGGGTAAGGCTCTACTAAGTTGCCTTTGGTGGAACGTCCTCCTCTTCTCCGGTGCTAACCCTCTGATATGTATCTTCCCCCTTTTGGGGTCTCAACATCGATCTGGTGGTCTTTCAGCCCCATGGAGGTCTGAATTAATCATCTCCCCATGTGTACCTGTGCATTTGGGTACCTTCCATCAGGTATGGTCCTGAGACATCAACAAATGCACCCTCCATGGGTATCCTAGGGTGTCCTATTAGGCTAATTCTCACTGGATGTGGGGTGTTTCTGAGAGAAATCAAATCCAAGCCATGTGAGTGGATGAGGTGGTAAGGGATGTATGGACAAGGGGTGCAGTGATAGCAGGGAAATGCATGGCTTACATGTGGGTGCCTTTGTATAGGGTGATTTGCACCTGTCATGGATGCAAATGTTTCCAAACCCATTCATGCCTTTTATATTTATTCTTATTTCTTTTTCTTTCAAGAATCTAGTCAGGGGGCACTGCCCTTGCGTGGTGACCAATGGTGGCAATGTTACCCACAAGCATTTCACATAAATGAGAAGGTTGGCTCATGATGTGAACCCCTTTCTCTTGGCTATGCCACCAAGAGCCACTATCCTGGCGTGGTGACCAGCTGCTGGTAGTGTCATATTGCTACATTCCCATGGACCTAGTAGGTTGGCTCGTGATGAGACCCCCTATCCTCTAACTAGCTCTTTTTTTATTATTTTTTATGGGTCCCTATGTTTCTTGTTGAGAAGCCTTTTACTGCTTTCTCGAGGATCCCAGGGTGAAGCATCTCGAGGTTTCATTCTTTGTCTTCTATCTTTTTCCATCTACTTTTACCCTCTAGGCCTTTAGCTTCTTCTTCCCACAAGGTAAGGTGCAACCCTTAAATATTTTTCCAACCCATTGCCCAGACCAATGTAATGGGATGGATGAGTGGGAAAAGGATGAAAAGTGGTAAGTATTGTGGGAGCAGATGATGGATTTTCATGAATCCCCCTAGTGGAAACTCAAAACCTATGGGCACAAGCTTACTAGGGCATCCTTTCATTCCCCCCATATATGGTCAAGTGGATAGGTATAAGATCCAAGCACCCATTAGAAACAAAAATAATTGAATGCACATATTCAAAGGTTTTAAGATCAGAGTGACACATACCATGATACCTGGACTCATTAATTCATGGAGCAAGATCCATTTCTTCTACAGGACCAGGCCGAGGTGACAGATGTTGCTGTTGTTGACAAAGTGGAGGCATTAAAGAATGAAAATATAGGCCCTCCAGGGCCATGCTCAAGTTGATCTAGATCTCGGTACTCCATGTCTAGGACCTGTGGGCCTCGAGACATAATCTCCTTAGTTATCCATAAAGTGGGGGATAACAGGTACTTGTACTTGGCATTGGCCTCGTGCAGTATATCATGAACTTGCTATTGGATGTGTTGGATTTGGTCAACAAATTTGGATGCTCTATCTTCCTCATTTTGATCATGGGAGGAATTTGCTTGTGAATATTGGATGGGAAGATATACATCAATGGGGGCCAAAGGCTAGAATCCCAAGCACACTTGAAAAGGATTGTGGTCAATAGAGCTATGGATGGATCTTTTGTAGCTATATTGAACATATGGGAGGCTCTCATCCCATGTACATGGATTCTTGGAGTTGTACATGCACAAGATATGCACAATCATCCTATTGGCCACTTTTTTCTATCTATCTATTTTGGGGTGGAAGGTAATCAATTTGGTCAGCTTGGTGTCAATTAAAGACCAAATATTGGACCAGAAGGTGTTGAGGAACCTACTATCCTTCTCTGAAATAATGGTCTATGGTATCCCAAAATGAACCCAAACATTCTCAAAGAAGAGATTATCAGTGACTTTGGTTGTGATACTCTTCTTACACTATGCCAAAATGGCTATCTTAGAGAACCGATCGACAACCACAAAGACACAATCATTACCATGCTTGGTGGAGGGAAAACTTGACATGTAATCCATAGAGACTGACTCCCAAGGCTTGTCTAGGGTAGGTAGAGGAGTGTACAACCCCTACTTCTTCATGGCGGGTTTAATGATGGCACACGCAATACATGATATCATATACCTATTGACGTCTTATCAAAGTTTTGTCTAGTATAAATGATTATGAAGTATTGCTACTGCCTTCTCCACATTGAAGTGATCTTCCACCCAATTGTAATGTGCCCCAAGAAATATTTTTGCACGCTCACTTGAAGGGACACAAAGATGGTCCAGATAACCCAAAAGTGCATTCTAGAGGTGAAAGTCTAGAATTTTTTTACCCACGCCCATTTCCTAATATGTAGCGGCAAAGTCAAGGTTGCTTTCATACAATTGGGACCACTCAGAGGTCTCATTCCTACATGAGTTAAGAACTGTGGTTAGCACCACAATCGGGGGTTTACCTAGGAATTCTATAACACGGTTCATGTTTCCCTTCTTGTACTTAATGTTCATATGGAATTGTTGCAAATACATGGACCACTTCTAATGGATTTCATTCTATAACTTTCCATGTGTGTACATTAATTGCAAAGGCTTATGATCAATGTGGATAATATTTTTTTTCCTTAGAATATAATGCTTCCACTATTGGAATTCCTACACAGTGGAGTACATCTCCTTATCATAGGTGGCATACTTGAAAATAGTATTAGAGAGTGTCTCACTATGATAGGCCATTGAATTTCCATGTTGAGTGAGGAATGCACTGATAGCATAGTCGGAGGAATGTGTCTCAATATTGAATGGTTGTTGTAGGTATGGAAAAGTGAGGACTGGTTTCGAGCAGAGGTAGTGTTTCAGATCCTTGAATGCTTTATGTTGTGACTTAGGTCAGGAAAACTTGTATTTATCTCCACCCTTGGTCACTTGGATTAAGGGCCAACCGATATGAGAGAAACCCAACATGAACCTATGGTAAAAGTTCGCAAGGCCCAAGAAGTTGTAGAGCTTTGTTAAAGTCTTCAAGGTTGGACAATCATGAATGACTTGGATCTTAGTTGGGTCCACATGCACCCGATTTTCATACATGATGTATCCTATATACAAAATTATTTGCATTCAAATTGAGCATTTCTCCATATTGTCATATAACTTGTGCTTCTGCAGAGTGATCAAGATCTGTTGAATGTGCTACAAATGTTCTTCCCAAGTTTTGTTGAAGATGAGGATGTCATCAAAATATATGAACATAAAATAGTTTTTGAATGGTCACAAGATATCATCCATCATCCTCATAAATGTTGCTGGAGAATTATTCAAGACAAAAGGAATGAACAACCACTCAAAAAGGCCTTCTTTAGACTTGAAGGTGGTATTCCATACATTAGTTTGTTCAATCAGGACCTCGTGGTAGCCTGACTTCATATCAATCTTACTAAATAACTTGGAACCCTTAAGCAGATCAATAACATCATTAATTCAGGGATTGGTATTGGTTCTTAAGAGGAATTGTTTTCAGGGCTCCGTAATCAATACAGATTTTCCATGTCCCATCCTCCTTCTACATCAGTTCAATTGGGCTTCCACAAGGGGAAGATATTGGTTGAACATGGCCCTTTTGGATGAGCTCATGAATTTGACATTTCATTTCCTCATTCTCCAAAAGAGAGTTCCTATATATTAGGCCATTAGTTAAAGGAGCACCAAGTATCAATTCAATTGAATGTTTGACCTGGCAGTGCAGAGAAGCCCCTATAGGTGAAGGGAAGATATCTATGTATTCCTCTACAAAAGATATATATGTATTCCTCTAGGGAATATATATATGTATTCCTCTATAGAAAGGCCCTATGTTGAGGTTGTAGTTAACTTTTGTTCACCTTTCGAATGAACCATGAAGAGGAAAAAATTTCTAGTCTGAGAGATTACCTTTCGGCACTGCTTTATCGAGAGCATGGAAATTGCAGTGGTTGAAACTACCTCTGGTACCCTGTAGAGCTATCCTCCCAAAGAAACAATGAAACAATGGGACCTAGACTCATAAAAAACATGATGTTTACATATATACGGTTGTCCTAAATGAACATCACAAACTTCAAGTGGGGAAACATCACATAGTACCTTTTATTTGAAGGGATTCATGTCATAGAACAAATGACATTGTTAGTTGATGCAAATGTCTCCTCCCTGGCTCAACCAACCGATGGTGTATGGTTGGGGGTGTGGAATTGTTGGAAACTTCAATCTCTTGAAGACCACAACTGAGATCAGGTTTATTTGGCTACTAATGTTAGCAATGAAATGCAGTGGATTCCCCTTTACCCACATCTATGAATGGAATAGTTCATCCCCCTTCTGAATCTCCCCTAACTCTTTTGGTTGAATATTTACAGGTGTGATGGTAGAAATTGTTTCTATTTGAATGATTTGATTTCCCTTATCCTGCTCCAAATCAAATTCTAAGTTGGAGTCTGCTTCTTTTTCTTTAATATTAGCCAACAAATATTGTTTCGAGTGACATTCATTAATGTTGTGTCAGGGGATTTTGTGGAAATTACACTGCTTTCCAGTGTCCTTCTTCGAAATCCCATTGCCCTTCTTTTCCTATGGCTTGGAATAAATTTCTTGAGGTTGGATCTCCTTTCTCTATTCTTTTTTATGTTAGTTAGGACCACTTTTACCATTATTCTGTTATGGTGGATTTGCATACCCAAACTCTCGCTTATTCCATTGCTTAAATTTCTACTCGATTTTAACAACATGTCGATAAGAGGCTCCCAATGAGGATATTTCCAAGAAATCCATCTTTGTTTGGATGTACCTATGTAGGACACTATAGTACTTCAAATAACAAGTGTTGTGTGAAGTCTCTGATACCTAGATTTGAGCACAAGGTATGAAATATGTTGGTGTACTCCGGCACTATCTGGTCTCTCTCTTGAAGAAAAGTCATCCATCTCGCGTATTAGTTGTCATAGTTTCCAAAAGGGTATAATTTCTCCTTGAGTGCATCAACAAAGGCCACCCAAGTGGGTCTTGTCCCAAATTTTGTAGACTCGTCTTCATTATGTATCTCCCAAATACTTTCCCACCAATCTTTGACATGGGGAAGGGATTTAAGGACCATAAAGGTGATTTTTTTTATGTCAGGAAATTTTTGAACAAAGTAATAAATCTCTAACAAATTTAACCATTTATCCAAAGCATTTGCATCTATTTGGTCTTCAAATAAAGGGATATAAAATTTAACTTGTACCATTTCTCCAAAGCATCTACATATATTTCTCTCTCGGTAACTTTCCCACCAATATTGGACATGGGGAAGGGATTTAAGGAGCACAAAGGTGATATTTTTTATGTCAATTTTTTTTTATGGAGTAAAAACTCTCTAACATATTTAACCATTTCTCCAAAAAATATACATCTATTTGGCCTTCAAATAAAGGGATATCAAAGTTAACTTGTACCTTGAAGGGTGTTTCACCTCCAAAATAACTGCTTGTTGAAGGTTCCTTGGTTTTCGTAAGAACTCGTTGAAGGATCTAGGAAAAATTATCCATAATATCATTCCTTTGTCACCCTAGGGTTCCCTCGAGAAATAATGGTCCAAGTGAATATTGGTGGCCACCCACCTATTCCAACTGGCTCCTCATGTCCATTTTTTATTCAGCACATCAGTTTGTATTGCTTGATAATTGTGATTTCTACACTTCTGGGGTTGTCTAAAGCCTCACACATTCTCCAGGTGGATACGGGTGGCCTCTCACCTAATCTAACTGGCTTATTTTGTATGTTTTCATGTCATCACATCTTGTTGTACTTCCAGGTCTATTTTGGGGCCCTAAACGTTGTTTTTTTTACTCACCACAATCAGACTGTAGTCGGAGTTAGAGTTTGACGAAGGAATGTGTAGATCTCCGAAAGACATTTCCAACAGGATATCACGCACCTAAAACAAAGGTCGTAACAAATATTTATGAACCTAGGAAGTTTAGGTACCAAATTACACCAACTTACCTATAGGTCCCACATGAATTTTGGTGTTTCACCTTCTAGGGTTAGGTTTTTGGATGTCTAGGGTTTTGGCATTCATGAGTAATATGAAAAGGTCCTCTGGAGCCTCATTGTAATTCATTCTGCTCAGACATATGTGCGTAGAAACCACATCTCTTCTCAGATATAACTACCACCATTCGAGCAAGTTTCAGTTCTGCAGTTTTACAGTTTCATCCTATTTCATTATTTAATAGAAGATAGTGTTCACTGGATATTTGTGTTATTCTTCCTATCTCTTTGTTTATTGTATTTTGTTTGTTAAACAATTCCGCTCCTAAATATGGATCAGTGGTATCAGAGCGATCTACTCTTCATTTATTCTTCTTTGTGCATGTCCCCGACAAGGTCTGGGTACAAGAAGTTGGGACTCAAACCAATAGAGCCATTACCATATCGGTTGTGTTGATCCCAACAAAAACCCATGGGAGACAAAAAGAAAGATGATGGAAAAGGATATCCTATTAAAATGTTTCTCAAGGAATCCCTCGTGCGACAAATGAACGAAATGATGGACAACTTCATGCAAATCCTTCGACGGTTGCCCACGAGAGAATCATATTCATCAAGAAGCCATGCAACCCCCTTCAAGGTACATGTAAATTTTGATATTCCATTATTTGAAGGACTAATAGATGCAGATTATATAGATAAATGGTTGAATCTACTCGAAGGATACTTTTTGGTCCACAATTTTTCCGATAGGGAAAAGATCATTTTTGCACTCCTCAAGGTCGTTCCCCATGTTAAAGACTGGTGGGATACTTACTCTTAGCAAAGGGCCATGGAGGAATCTGTAATTTTTGTCATGGCCCCTACATGGGATTCCTTCCAGGATGCCATTAAAGAACAATACTACCATGTTGGAAGCTACAAGGACCAGTACACCAGATGGACCACCCTACGTCAAGAAAGGGGCGAGACAGTACTGTACTTCACCAATATTTTCCATACCCTACACACCAAATTGGGTATCAAATATTCTGAGCGTCATCTGGTGCTCAAATACTGCGATTTTTTGCATAGATATATTCAAACGGAAATGGAGTTCCTGGATATCGCCTCATTGGGCACGACTTATATATACGCTGTCACGATCGAGCAGAAATTTAAGCAGAAACGGTGAGAGTTTGGATCTGCAAACCCCTCGCAGTCGAAGCAGGGAAAAGGAAACCCCAACTAACACAACAAGGAACCAAGTCGAGATGTCCACCCTTAGGACAATCTGTCCAAGCTGCAACACAAGAAGGACAACTAGAAGATGAAGAAGGACACAAGGAAATGGTGTGAGTACCATAAAATTCCTTGGAACAACACTGATGAAAGTCTCTCCAAGCAGTCCCTCTTGGAAGGCTTCTGAGTCAGAGGATGATTCTGATTCCGAGTCAAATACTGAAGGAAGGAAGTGAATTATCGATGTTGAGCCCAGTGCCATGGTCACTATCACCAAAGTACGGCCAAGTGAACCAGAAGAACCATAGGAAGGGGAATGCCTCTTTCACTCATAGATGTGGGTCAAGGGGGCTCTGATTCATTTCATTGTCGACAACGATAGTCAGAAGAACCTAGTTTCAATAGAGGTCGTCAAGCGGTTTAACCTTCCAATGACACTGGACCCGCATCCCTACACCATCGATTGGCTTCGTCAAGGAAGAGATCTTCATGTCAGCCAACAGTGTCGTCTTCCCTACGACATCAAGCCTTTCAAAGATGAGGTACTGTGTGATATTTCTCCTCTTGAATTTTGTGATGTTCTTTTAGGACAACGATATTTGTGGAAGTGTCATGTTGTGTATGATTCTATACTCCGTAGTGTTATTATTACTTTGGGTAGACAATTTTACAGGATCCCAGAGGTGGTAATGCCTACTGCTATTTATTTAATCTATGTTAAATAATGCAGTAAGGTCATTTCACAGACCGGGAAGTTCGTCTTCTTTGTGATCCATTCTCAGAGTAAGCAGAAGGTCATCGCCACATATGTGGCCTCTACACAATGCCTCTCCTTGCTGCAGAATAAAGTGGACGGGATCGTGGAAGAATACAGAGACATGTTTTCCTCCCCTACAGGGGTACCGACACACTGCCAAGTCAAGCATCCAATTGATCTGACCCACTGCGCACCTCTACCTAATTGACCAGTCTATCAACGCTCACTGATGGAGAATGAAAAACTTAGGCATCAGATCCAAGAGATTCTTCAAAAGGGTCACATCAAACCCATCTCCTCCCCTTGCGGAAGCCCGATTGTACTCGTGCAAAAGAAGGGACTTGGTGACTCTACATTGATTACAGAGCCTTAAAAAAAATAGCAGTCACAAACCACTACCCCATTCCTAGGATTGATGACCTTCTTGACCAAATCAAGGGGGGAAATTTATTCAGCAATATTGACGTGAAGTCTGGCTACCACCAGGTTCCCATCGAACCAACTGATGACTGTAAGACATCCTTCAAGTCTAAAGAAGGTCTCTACGAATGGCTAGTCATGCCCTTTGGCTTAACAAATGCACCAACCACTTTCATGAGGTTAATGGAATATGTATTGAGACCCTTCACCAACTCCTTTGTTGTAGTATATTTGGATTAAATCCTCATCTTCAGCAGAACGTGGGAGGAGCACATGCGGAATATTCAACAGGTTTTGAGAATCTATGGCAGCACAAGCTCTATGCCAATTTGGAAAAATGCTCTTTTGGCATGAACATGGTCCAATACCTAGACTAAATTGTTGATTATCATGGGGTACATGTTGATACAACTAATATCCAAGTCATCTATGACTGGCTATCCCCGACCACACTGACCGAGATTCAGAGCTTCTTGGGACTAGCCAATTTCTACCAACGGTTTGTGTTGGGATTCTCCCATATTGCATGGGCCCTCAGCCAGGTGACCAAGGGTGGTGGTAGGGCCAATTTCATGTGGGGGAAGGAGCATCAACGAAAATTCTATGATCTGAAACATCGTGTGTTCTTAGCTCCAGTACTCCCCATTCCTGATCTGCAACAACCATTCAAGATTGAGACTAATGCATATGACTATGTTGTGGGCGTAGTTCTCACTCAGCATGAGCATATGGTGGCATACCATAGTGAGACACTCTCCGATATTGTCCATAAATACCCCACCTATAAAAAGGAAATGTATTACATTGTACAATCCTGTCGTCAATGGAAACATTACATTCTGGGGAAAGAGATGATCATACACATTGATCACAAGCCTCTGCAGTTCATACAGACACAGGGGAAATTGTAGAACGACCTCCATCAGAAGTGGTCCACCTACCTGCAACAGTTCCATATCAACATCAAGTATATTTCATGTATCTCCAATCGTGTCGCTCACTGCCTCAGTCGACCTCCTGTGGCTGCACTCACCACTGTGCTCCATTCCTGTTGACATGAAACATCAGAGTGGCCCCAACTTTACCAGCAAGATCCATATTTTTCCACCACATATAAGGTCTTGGGTACAAGCACCACTCTCACTGATTTTCACATTCAAGATAGACTCTTATGCCACCTGTGCCATATCTGTGTTCCTACAAGCGAGCGTGAAAAGTTGATTTGGGAAGCCCACTACAGTCGAGTGGAAGGACATTTTGGCGTAGAGAAAATTGTGGTTGTTCTTCAAAAACATTTTTATTGGCCAAAACTTCAACAGGATGTCAGCAAGTATATCAGATCTTGCACTACTTGCGCCATTTCCAAGCCATCCATCAAGAAGCAAGGCTTATACACCCCTCTTCCTATTCCCGAGAAGTCATGGGAATCCATCTCCATGGATTATATGTCTGGTTTTTCATCTACCAAGCACAAAAATGATTGTTTGTTTGTGGTCGTTGATCGGTTTTCGAACATGGCCATCCTCAAAGCCTGTAAGAAGAATGTCACAGCGGCAGATATTGCCAATCTCTTCTTCGAACGAGTTTGGGTCCACTTTGGGATACCACAGACCATCATCTTCGACTGAGACAATAGGTTCCTCAACACCTTTTGGTCGAGTCTCTGGTCTTTGTTGGACACCAAGATCACAAAATCTACTGCTTTCCACCCCTAGACTGATGGCCAAACCGAGGTCATCAATCAGATGATGGTGCACATCTTGTGCATGTACAATTATAAGCATACCCATACATAGGACGAGAGTTTCCCATATTTCCAACACAGTTACAACAGGGCTCTCCATAGTTCCACCGGCCATAGCCCATTTCAGGTGGGTCTAGGATTCCAACCGTTGGGACCTATTGATGTTTCACTTCCTCTTTCCACCGCATAGACTGACTCTTCCCCTTATCAGTCTGCGATCGAAAAAGCCACCAAATTCATTGAGTGGATTCAGCACATCTGCCAACAGGTCCAAGATCTTTTGCAGAAATCCAATGCGAAGTACAAGCAGTGCCATGATCAACACAGGGTACCACACCAGTTTCAGGTTGGTGACAAAGTATGGTTACATTTGCAGAAGGAGCATCTCACTGGGCCCCATCGGAATCTTCACCCACTTCGTTATGGGCCTTACACTATCAACAAGGTTGTGGGTAGCAATACTTTTGAGCTCAACACTCCACCCTTCCTTGGTCTGCATATAGTATTCAATGTGGACCTCCTTTGGCCATATTTTCCACCGTTATTGGACACCTCTGAGATCGTCAAACAATTGGAACCGACAGATCTCAACCCTAACTACATGGAACAAGCTTCCACCGATCATATAGTGGACACATAGGTCAAGGGAACTCGCCAGCAGTGGATCCATCTTTATTGGGTTGTAAAGGTAGGGAAACTCCTACACCAAGGCAAGTGGCTCACCCGGGGCCAAATCTAGCAGGAGTTTTCTCACCTAATGGGGGAACTCAATGCAATGGAGACCATTTCTTCCTAAGGGGGGAGGATTGATCTAGGTTGATATTGGTGGCCACCCACCTATTCCAACTAGATCCTCATGTCTTTTTTTTATTCAGCATGTCTTTCTGTACTGCTTGATAATTTTGAGTTCTACACTTTTGGGGTTGTTTGAATCCTCACTCATTCTCTAGGTGGATATGAGTGGCCTCTTTCCTAATCCAACTGGATTATTTTGTATGTTTTCATGTCATCACATCTTGTTTTACTTACAGGGTTGTTTTGGGGCCCTAAACATTGTTTTTTTGACTCACCACAGTCAAACAGTAGACGAAGTCAAATTCTAATGGCTGAATGTGTAGATCTTTGAAATACCTTTCCAACGGAAAATCATGCGCCTAAAATGGAGGTCATATGCAAAAGTTACGACCCTAGGAAGTTGAGGTACCAAATTACACCAACTTACCCATAGGGCCCACATGACTTTTGGTGTTTCACCTTCTAGGGTTAGGTTTTTGGATGTATAGGGTTTTGGCATTCATGAGTAATATGAAAAGGGCCTTTGGAGCCTTACTGTAATCCATTCTTCTTGGACGGATGCGCGTAGCAGCCACATCTCTTCTCAGAGATAGCTACCACCATTCGAGCAAGTTTCAGTTCTGCAATTTTACAGTTTCAACCTATTTCATTATTTAATAGAAGATATTGTTCACTGGATATTTGTGTTATTCTTCCTATCTTTGTGTTTATTGTATTCAGTCTATTAATTAGTTTGTTTCGCTCCTAAATCCATATCAAACAACTTGATAATATCTCATGCTACATCATCTCTCTTTTCTTCCACCATGGGAGGTCACTTGGGCCAGCGAGAGTGGTCTTCCTTAATAGAAACTAGCTCAAGACCCAACTCTCTATACCCTAACCTCATCAAGGACATGCATCGAGAAACAACAAAGATCAGATTGTTTTGATACCACTGATCTAGATTGTATAGAGAATGAAATCAAAGGTAGGAATATGAATGGAAATGCATAAAGAGAAATATTATAGAGATCAAAATAATATAATGAAACCCAAATTCTATTAATGAATGAAATAGGAAAAGACTGTAAACTACAAAGCAATACAAAATAACTAAAATGGTGGTATCTTATCTTTGAAGAGAGAGGTGTCAGCTACGCTCATTTGCAAGAATACCTTACAAGTGGCCGAAAATGAACTTTTAACATAAAGTACTAAACCATAAGAGGGAAAAACCTTAAATATCCAATCCCTAACCCTAAGATATGAAGCGCCAAAAGGATTTTTCACCCCGAGATTGTTGTAAGTTGATACATCAACTTGTAGAGGGTGCAACTTTTGCATGCAATCTACATTTGGGTTGCACAATAACTCATTGGAAAGATATAATGAAGAAGTACAATTTTAGTTAGTTTTGGGTAGGTCATGGACACCATAATCCCCTGAACAGTAAAAACACATCATTAAGTCCTCAAAACCGCCTTGGAAGTTTAGGACCTAAAAAACAGTAGATAAAAAAACTACCAAGATGGAGAACCATGTTGAGTTAGTGGAAGAGGTGGGTGACCATCAATGTCCACCTAGATTAGTTTCTATTAGTGACCATCGAGGTGATCATGTGATGTAGGAGCCAAAATTCATTGAAGGCTAGGGCCTTACCCCTAGCCTCTGGACCTATTTATTGGCATGTCATTTTATATGGGTGCTTGAGGACCTTTCATTCATATAAGTACCCTCCAAGATTTTATCATTGAGATCTTCCAAGTCTTTCATTGTGCTCCATTTATCCAACCCATTTTCTCTAATCCCCTTTTTCTTCATCAAGTTTATTTTTCTTAGGTTTCCTCAAGTTACGCTTGAAATATGAAACCCTAATTGTAAAAATTGACCATATTTACCTTTATGTTTCCCCGATGACTATAATTCATAATCCTTTCATTTGGATCTATGTTATTTCTCACCATAGGGGTTTTCATTCTTGAGAAATATTTGTTATGGGCCTGAATATATTTTTTTGGTGGCTTCCTTCCTTTGTTATGTCTTCCACTGCGTAAACTTTTCCCACCAAGGATTTCATGATTTGCTTCATGATCAATTTGCCACAGTGACAATTTATTGGTTATCCCTTCCAATGACTTTTGCTCTATTTAACATTGGTTAGGTTTTTCTCATTACAAAAATACATATCTTTACAACACTTCAATTCTTAATGAAATTCCCAAACTTATTCTTTCTCTTCCTTATTCCTCATATGATGCCATCTAGATTCCCTTCACTGGGGAATTCATGTCCTATTTATCCTTTCATTTTTGTGGTGCAACTATCCCATTTTCTTTATCCCTTTGTTATTATGATTTTCCCTCAAGATTTTCCTCCCAAGGTTTTACAATTCTTTGCATGTTATCATTTCCTTGGTAGTGATTCATTGATTCATCATTGCTTAGTAAAGATATATCCTTTTCTTAATTGTTCCATCATGGTTCACTTGGATTTTTTCCTTTCATTTTCTTGACATGTAGTTATTTTCTTTGCATGGTGAATTCTTGGTGTTTGTCCTTCTCCTTTTTCTCAACTAATTCGTTATGACCCAAAGGGGGGATATTAGGGTTAAATGTATATGATATGACCCCAAGGGGGGGGGGGCATATATGGGGCTAAATGTACATGTAATTTTTAAATATATGTGTAATAGGGTCTTCCGAATAGTAAAGGGGCCTCATATGTAGGTGTGGATAGATATATATAGATATCATTTATTCATTATTATGGAGATGTGAATTGTGATGTATAAAGGTACACAATAACTCATATTCTTTATGGAGTTATTGTGTAACTTATCTATTTTGGAGTTGTGCTCCATGCTCACATTGTTGTACATGGTGTTTAATTCTATTATATTATGGTAATTTAAGCATTTGGATCATAACATTTGGAGCATTGATCCCATGGTTTTGCTTCTTCAAGAAATCCATATGGGAATTTTCACTATAACTTTTTGGGGGGGGCACTTTAGAAAGATAAAATTGGAGGATGTTTAGAAGACATATCAAGGTACTCATGGTAATAATTTTAGCTTTTGGGTCATTGTGCGTTTGGAGATATGCCCTATGGAAGATAGGGTTTTTTACTGGTCCTATAACTAGTCTCAAACAAGTGTTCCAGGTAAGTAGTCATATCATATGCATTTAATCCTATATATCCCCCCTTTGGGTTGTCAAAAAATCATCACAGGTCTTTCATTATTCTTTTCTAAGAAAAGGATCATCAACCATAACAAACTTTTCTCTGATCCTAACAACATTTTGAACTCAATAAACTTCCCTTCGCCAATTTTATTTTATCATCATTTATTTGGGGCACCTTTTTTCTCGGTGATATAATATTCTTCTTTACTCGATGAACTAGAGATTATTTTAATCGACAAATGCGCTTGGATCTCCTTTTTTATTTCCAAACATAACATGTCGAGTAAAAAAACTCTTTGAGTAACGAGTCCATACTTATCATTTTCTTTATATCCTTATTTACTCATGGCATGTGCTCAATGACCTAGAATTGCCTTTACTCTGTGCATGGTATCTTGTCTTTTCTCACTATATTATCCTTAACCTTTGCTTGATGCTTGGTCCATTACCTTTGCTAAGTGGATTGGCATGGATCCTTCTTCCTTTTCTTCCAAGCAAAGGTCATTGAACAAAGAAACCATTTTCTTGGTGATTCAATACTTTGTTGAATTTACACTTTCTCATTGGCCCAAACTTTTAGTCAATAATAATGCTCCTTGCTCGATGAATAGATTTTATATTCCCTTACTTGGTGTTACCCCTCAGATTTTCATTAGGGTAGCTGCATTTGTTTTACCAAATTGTCCCAACATATGCGTTGATTATGTGCACATTTTTTATGATGTTCGAGATGAGTGTTTCATGGTAAATTGTGGATTCAAGAGGACCTTTATGGCATATCATAATTTGTGACATTGTAACATTTTTTTTCACTAGACCATGCTTAGTGATTTATATAAAGTGTTTTTTATACATAGGTGGTTTCTCTAGACCCTTGTGGTTGCTCATGGCCCATCCTTCTAAATTCCATTTCAAGGCTAGTCATATCCTTATGGCTCATTCTAACCATATTATAGAGATAATTTATGGTTGAGGTGGGTGTGCAGGGATCTTGGGGTGGGTCTATTAGGATACATGTTTTACAATTCCCCTAGGTTTTTTCACCTCACCATTTGTAAAAATTTTGTTATGTTATTTTAAAGGTTTCATACCTAGAAGTACATTTCCCCATTAGCCTAAAGCATGGATCTATTCATGCATGTCACACTTTTTCATAGGTGATTATTTCCCTGTCACTTTTGGGTTATTTGGCATGTATTTGGCACTTGAAACCATGTAAAACACCTTCATGTGGATCATTTTCCCCCTTCTACATATTTTTGTATGCTTGGACGATGGAGGCACCCTCCATTGAAAGCCTAGCCATATTGAGGGTTGTTTTCCATGCATGGTGGATTATGAGATGAGGAAACATCATCCCCATTGGAGAGATTCACCATTTGGCACACGTTTGGAGGCTTACATCACCCTTCTTGAGGAGACATCCACCTTTTTCATGAGGGCGTTGGCATATTGCTTGGATATTGAGATTTTTTTGGACACCTTACTTCTTAGAGGTGACCGTTGGCATCATTTGAGGAGTTGATTTCACTTTGGATACTTTGCCTTTGGACTGTTGGATCATTTTGAGAGGATTTTTCCACCTTTTGGGGCCATACATGCCACCATAGGATGCCTTGCATGCTATTCATTTCATTTTTTGAGGGGTTAAAATTGTTTGATGGAGATTGTTAGGTTTCACTCTTTGATTAGAAGCTAGACGTTGGAGCCTTTTGACCTAGCCTTCTCCCTTTTTAAGGGAGATTTCCTACCACCATGGAGAATATTGTACATGTGGCACAACCACTTCACATTTTTATGTGTTTTTGAACTTATCCTCCTTATGTATTTAGAGGATAAAGGTTCTTTATGATTTCCTAGGCTATATCTAAGGATTTTTACCTTGGATAATATTATTGTATTCATAGGGTTATTGAGCCTCAAGCTCTATATAAGAGACTCCCCTCTTGGTTGGTTTGTTGTTTTTGGAATATTTGATAGAAAATTTGTTGAATGTAAATCATTAAGGCTACTTTAGGGTTTCATTCAAGGCTTTCTTTCATGCATGGCTAAATATTTTGGTCCTTCAATATTGAAGTGGTGTGGATTTTTTTATAGAGAAAATTCTAGCGACGTGATCCATTTGAGGAGTAATCTACTACTTGGAAGGAGTCTAGTGTGGTAACACATATTTTTTCCTTGTATATATTAGATTTGGAGCTAATTTTTTGCATGATCTATCTTAGGAATACTTCCAATTTTGTTGATCCCATTTCTAGGGTAAAGTTAAGTCGCTAGTTGAAGGAGCATCATTTGGAGACCTTCTTTGTGAAATTTATTATTTTACTTTTAGCACATTAGGGTGGATCTATGTAACATACCCAACCCCTAAGCAACATTGAGGAGGTGGGGTATCAAAATTTTATATCTTATATCCCCAATTATAAAGTTATATATTAGCTCACGATTGTATTCTACTCATCGAGATCTTTCCAGTGACTATATTATTGCTCAATTTTGAGCTTCAAGCACAAAGTTGTGATATTCTAAATTTTCTTGTAGATTTTCCCGCATAATGTCCTCCAACTATTCCCTCATGAGCCTCAGCTAAAATCCTAGGCCTTTCATGTTCTAGTATACATATTCTCAAGATGTTGTCTGCACCCATATTGTATAAGTGTCCCGCAATCAATTGATAGTCGACAACTTTGACTACCAGATTTTTCTTCTGCATGGTGTTGAATTCTTGTGGTGCAATCCTTGTACTCAAGTATTCAATGGTGTCAAAAAAATATTCATCAGCTACTTGGAATGAAAATAATTGTGCATCAAGGAATTTTTCCTCTAAATTTGTAGGTTCCTCTCCATTGGTAATCCTCAACAGATTATCGAGTCCTACATTCAACTTCCCTGGTTTGACTATCACTTCAACGTCAAATTCTTAAAACAATAGTAGTCATGTACATATTCTCCCCCCCAACACTGGCTTATTAGATAGGTACTTGAGGGTAGAATGATATATGAAAATTTTAAAGTGTTTCCCAAGTAGGTAGTGCCTGAATTTTTGCAGTGCATATACCATTTCTATGCCTCCTCTCTCTATACTATTATAGTTCTGCTATGACTCTGATAGTTTTATGCTTGCAAATGCTATAGGATGGTCTAATTCTCTTGCTCCTGGCTATGCCATAATATCTCCAAGTGCTATGGCCGATGCATCTACATTCACATGAAATGTCTTTTCCCAATCTGGGAATACTAATATAGGTGTTGTGACCATTTTTTCTTTTAGAGTGTACAAACCTCGCTGACAGTCCTCATTCCACTGGAATTTACTATCCTTATTCAACAATTTCTCATCGTCATAGTGATCTATGCATACTCTTTTATGAATTTCTTGTAGTATCATGTGTGTCTGAGTGTTTCTCTCAACTGGCGTACTGATTTGGGTGGTGGTAAGTTAACAATGACTGCAACCTTTGCAGGATCCACCAATAGCCCTTCTTTACAGACTATATGTCCCAATAGTATTCCAAAAGGTGTCCCAAAGATGCACTTCTTGATATTTAATGATATCTGACACTGCCTGCATCTTTCCAACATAATCCTTAACACCTCTACATGATATTTTAACAGACTATATATGGTCAAGTCATCCAGATACACTTCTAAAAACTGATGGATGAATTCCTTGAACGCAACTATGAATACCCTTGAGAATATAGCTAGTGCATTGTTCAGCCCAAAAGGCATCATTGTGTACTGGTAGTGTTATCTCCTAAAATAGCACCATCAAGTTTTGTCATTTTAGGTGATAGAAAATACTTGAAATTTTTATTTGAAATTTTTTCTAGGCTTATTTGAAAGCTTGTTGTTTGTAAATAAGTTCAAAATAAACATTGCATTTGATCTTCTTTTCAAGAAATAGCAATTACAGGTTTCGGTGTCTTAGGTGAACCTGTAGGCGTTCATTATCCACCGAAAACAGAGCTTTCGGTGGTTAACAGGTGAAATTCAGGGCTAGTTTAACCACCGAAAGTGCAGGTTTTCCAGAAATAAAATTCCTTGGGAGAAATCAATTTTCTCAACCGTGGAAAGGTTGTTTCACACGCTCAAATAGTAGCCTGACAACTAGAAATCCTAAGATTTCCAATGGTACTTTTATATATGAATTTAGAGCTCGGGAAGGAAGTCAAAAGTTCCCTGCAAGATCAGGTAGCGTTTTCATAAATGTGGTATTTCAGAATACTCAAATTGCCAAGTACTGTAGATACAGCAGCCCATCAAGCAAATATAAATGAACTTGGTATAGATGTTGAATGGGTACAATGGGTGCGAAGTTGCAGGTTTTTTAGATGAAGGAAATAAAGAAGCATCAACCCGAGTTTGCTAGCTGGAAGCAAATTCCTTTACCCCATTGTTGTAAAACATGTGATTGTGGAATCTGGATGTGTAGCATTAAAATAAAACACGACAACATCTACTTTCTCTTGTGAAACATTATATAAGGAAGTATTTGTATATATAAACCCTTAAATGCAGAACGTAGAGTGATCAAAATGCCAATTTTCTAATTGCTATTCAGTTGTCGATGAGCATACTGTAAGTATTTTGCAGGTGTCAAAGCAATACTGCCAACTATTCCAATGGCCTCGTTTCGGTCATAAGCATGCACATTTTTCAGCTAACCTATATATGAAATCTATTTGGTTTGCTATCAGGGTCTGGAAACACCTTGTTTAGCTAACTATGCGTAGAGTGCATGTTATAAGCATTGTTGGGGCTGAAAAGGAAATTCTTCATCCAGATGATTTCTCTACACCTTTGAACAGTCACCGGTCCCAGAAAAGATTGATGGATAACCCAATATTATTCAACACAAACAAGAAGCAGTTTGATTTTATAGATTCATTTTTCATCATATATGATCATGATATTGATCCTAGGCACTCAACAGAAGATATGCAAGAAGATCTTCTTGAGCTTACAGACCTTTACAACAAAGACTTAATTGTCTTAGAGGTTAGAGGTGTGCACAGACATGGATTGATTATGGGCTGCTCAGTCACATGTGTAAAGCGAGTATCAGTTGATTATTCATTCAAGCTTGAACGCAAGGTGGAGAATCATGGCCATATCTAAAGAGCTTGAATGAAGAGATGTTTGAAGATATTTCCACATGTTTATGGATATCTCCAGCGGTTGGAAGAAGATATCGATCTTATCATGATATATCAAACATTATTGTTGTTGTCGAAGATACAGAGATGAAGCTTTGTGAAGTCTCTAAGAATCATGTTCATACTAATGAAGCTATTGTTGTTCACCAATTTTGCCACCTTGGATCCTTTGCCTTTTTGTTGCAAGAGGCTCTATGGTTACACTTCCTACAGCACTAGAAGATTTCAGTATAGGGCAGAGGATATTTCTTCTTGTTTCAATACACCTGAATACATAATGGATCCCATATTTTGTTTCCCGAGCAAATGTTTCAGAACAAAAGGCATTGGTGCTAGGTGGTCATGTTGATTTGAAAAATGATGAGCACCTAGAACCAAGTTGAAACAATGGTTGCAAAGCAGTATCTTGACCAAGGATTTGATCCAACTTCGGAGATAACAAAAGGGTGAAGATAGTAGCAAAGCCAGGTAATACATTTTGAATATTTTAAACATTTTCATAAAGTTACAGGTTTCGGTGGTTAACAGGCCTAGTTTTTTCTCTCTTAACCACCGAAAGTAGAGCTTTTTGGTGGTTAACAGGCACAGATTTTTATCTCTTAGCCACCGAAACCTATTACATGGAAGCAAGGTCGTATTTTTGCCCAGATCTAACTTTTTCTCAACCAAATTTTTCAAGGTTGGTTTCTAAAGATGCATAATAATTAAATACATCAAATTTAAGGTTTTATCTTGATGTATTTAATGTTTAAGAAGGTGGAAAAGTGAAAAAGGTGGCCTAATTCATGAGCAAAAAATTGTCTTTTTTGTTAAAGGTGGCAAATTCGAATTTCCTATGAAGATTCATCAGCCTTGGAAGGTTTTCTACATTTGTCAAAGAGTTTGGAGGATATGAAGGCTATCAAGATAGAGTTTGACTCCTTAGATAGGATCTTTTCCTATTTTGTTTTGACTTTCCATTTTTAGTATTCTAGATCCATTTTTATAGGATCTCATCCTACACTTGTTGTATCTATTTTGATTTGACTATTTTTAGAAAACTTGATCTATCTTTCAAGGATCTAGATTTCATCTTGTAAGGCTATAAAGCCAAAGACATTTTGGAGCACCAAAGGGTTCGATTTTGAGTTCTATATTCTACTGTTTTGTATGAAAGACATTTTCTTTAATATATCATCCTACAAGCTTCTTTCATTTGTTATTGTCAGACCCTCCTTCATCTTTGTCTATGCATATGAGTGGAATTCGTTACTTTGTCTCTGTTTAATGGTCCTATGGTAACTATCATATTACTCTTGATTGTTAAGCAAGAATCATAAGCATCTTTGGCTAGTTTGTTGACCCATCATATATATGGTTTATGTATGTTTTGGTTAACCGATTGGTTTTCTTATCCGTTTGGTATACAAATCTATCTGATAAATAGCTCTTGAAGGCCTTGTATTGCATGAATATAGTTAGACTATCCTGAAAATACAATCCAGAGATTAAGATATTCATCTTGATCCAAACCCACACCTATTATTGAGAAAATAGTTTCCAAAAAGATTAAGTTACTAGGCATCTCTGACTTACAGCCTAGGAGAGTTTCCTGGAGTGATAACAAATTGGCGTCATTGCCGGGGAGAGGAGAATGAAGCTCAACTTCCTTGGGAGATGACAAGATCCAGTTTTGATGATGGACAAAGATTGGGCATCATAAGGATGTAATTACTCATCTGGCGACTCCATGAAGGACGGATTCAGTGGCAACTCCACAATAATAAAATGTCAAAGGCGTTTGTAGCTCTTTTGGCTCGGAGGTTTGCACCTCTTGACTTCTCAGGAGTTCCCGGTTTCCCACATCTAGTTCCTTCTATAGATATTTGGGGAGATCACCTTCCAAGATTTGTAGAAAAGAAAGAAGATGTAACGACCCTAGTTGGATAAATGTTCAAGAATTATAAAGTCAAAATTAATTAAAGGATATAATTGTGATTAATTAATTAAATATTTAACTACAAATTACATTTAATGACATGAGAAATAAATTTAAGAGATCAATGTTATATGATATAAAATGGTTGCGTATGCAACAAGGGATAGCCTATGAATCCCGAGAAGATAAAACATTAAAGGAAGGATAAGGGACATGCACGGGGGTGGTTGAGGAAGTAACTGTATGAGTTGGTGAAGGAGGAATAAGGGAGGCAGGGAGGTGGACGTGAGAGGGATTCGATGAACAGAGGATGGGTTCTGGGAAGATTGTGAGATTTTCTGTGAGCAGAGAGTTTCTGGCGGTGGCTTTGATCAGTTGAGGCACCGAGTTGCTGGAGGTTTTGGGCACGAGGGCCAGGATATCCATAGATATCCTGGAGCTAGGTAGTTTTCCTAGTTGGCAGGGAGGACGGTAGGTTTTGGGTAGCTATTCTTTGTTTGTGGCAGGGTTGGTATGTGTATCAGGTAGCAGGAAAGCAACAGCAAGGCAGCAAGGCAACATAAATTAACATCAGAACCAGGTAATCTGTTAAACTATGTGTTTATTTCATTCTGCCATGAAAACATTATTCATTGATAAAATTAAGTTACTGAAGTTGCTATTATGAATATTGTTGTTATGTTATGAAGTTATTATCTCAGTTCATGAAATAAATTGCTTATGAAAGTAAATGATGTTTAGAAATATATGGCTGTTACAGAAGACAATCCTTCAGATCATCTCGTCGGATTTCATCAATGCATGGTTCAGTTAAATATTCATGATGAAGATGTGCTCATGAAGATGTTTATGTATTCGTTGGAAGGTGATGCTCGCGAATGGTATAAATCCTTTCCTTCTTCTAGTATATCTTCTTTAAATGAATTTCCTACAGCTTTTCATCATCAATGTGAAAGATTTTTCTCTCAGGAATTTCTTCTTGAACATTGTTCTGAAGAATATATATTGTACAATGAGGTTGAGAGTTCTCCCGCTTCATCTTCATCTGATTATTGTACATCTAAAGATCTAATTATTCAAAGTACAAATAATATGGATCAAATGTCTATTACTCAAACAGAACTTCAAACTGGTGTAGGCAGTCCTCAACTTTTAGTTTTGTAGATGGAGGAAAATAGCACCAGTCATAAGGATCATCAAGAAGATTATTTTTCTTCTTTTGCACCCTTTGTTTCAGTTTTTGATGTGAAGGTTGTTGATATCTTTGATAAAAATCCAAATATTCATAAAGATTTTGCTGCAGCAGAAGATATCTCTCACCATGATCAAGAGATGGGTGATCTTCAGGATGATAACCTTAGTGATGCTTTTGACATTATATCAAATGCATCTATTGTTTTAGGTTGTCCTGAAGATCTATTTTTTCCCTTTGAAAACCCCAAATATGATTATCAGATTGACACATTAGCGGGTGACAGTGTTGAATCCACAGTAGATGTTGAGGGAAGCTCTCAATTTTATGGTTTATAGATGAAGGCAGATTGCAACAGATATTTGCAGGAAGGAGATGAGCTGAAAATTTCAGATCAGCGGTGCTTCTTATATAACTCTCTGACAAAGGATGATCGTTATGTTGTCAACATTGAGACCAGTGATGGTGAAGAAGAGCAGAGAAGTGTAGATCAACAGTTGGGTTTGTATTCTTTTTCGACAGAAGAAGAATGGATTACATTCAGCATTGAGACCAGTGAAAGCAATTAGCAGCTGCAATACAATCAGTTGGATTGGCAGTTCAAAGAGGTATTTCTTTATGACATTTATGACCCTATTGATAACTATTTCGAATCTATGAGCAACAAATGTGTTAAATCATTTTGGTCAGAAGAAGAGTTTCCTTATCATATGTTCAAACCTATTTTCTTCATGATATGGCTTCCTTTATTTTTCGGTTCAAGATCTAGCATCATGTTAGTAAATCAGTTCCTGACATGGCTTCATTGGAAGCATGACTTCACTTGATAAGAGCCAGTACAGCTGGTTAGCAGTAGGGATAGGCAGAAGAATAAGTTCTTGATATGAGCACTTAGATTGTTTTCAGTTATTGGTTGAATAAGCACAACAGGCTATAGGTTGTCCGAAGATAAGTTGATCAGGCCAGATGACTCCATAGACCAATGGACTAGACACAATACAAATCGTGAATGGTTGCTGAGCAGGTGGCGAATTTTTCAAGTTAAATGGACAGGCACAAGTTTTCTTGTTCTTGGAACCTCACTGGGAGGATTCCATCCCCGAGTAGGAGCCATTTTTTATCTCCTAAAATAGCACCATCAAGTTTTTTCATTTTAGGTGATAGAAAATACTTGAAAATTTTATTTGAAATTTTTTCTAGGCTTATTTGAAAGCTTGTTGTTTGTAAATAAGTTCAAAATAAACATTGCATTTGATCTTCTTTTCAAGAAATAGCAATTTTAGGTTTTGGTGGCTTAGGTGAACCTATAGGCGTTCATTAGCCACCGAAAAAGAGCTTTCGGTGGTTAACAGGCGAAATTCAGGGCTAGTTTAACCACCGAAAGTGCAGGTTTTCCAGAAATAAAATGCCTTGGGAGAAATCAATTTTATCAGCCGTGGAAAGGTTGTTTCACACGCTCAAATAGTCGACTGACAACTAGACATCCTAATATTTCCAATGGTAATTTCATATCTGAATTTAGAGCTCGGGAAGGTAGTCAAAAGTTCCTCGCAAGATCAGGTAGCGTTTTCAGAAATGTGGTATTTCAGAATACTCATATTGCCAAGTTTTGTAGATACAGCAGCTCGTCAAGAAAATATAAATGAACTTGGTATAGATGTTGAATGGGTACAATGGATCCGAAGTTGCAGGTTTTTGAGATGAAGGAAATAAAGAAGCATCAACCTGAGTTTGCTAGTTGGAAGCAAATTACTTTACCCCATTGTTGTAAAACATATGATTGTGGAATCTGGATGTGTAGCATTAAAACAAAACATGACAGCATCTACTTTCTCTTGTGCAACATTATATAAGGAAGTATTTGTATATATAAACCCTTAAATTCATAACGCAGAGTGATCAAAATGTCGATTTTCCAGTTGCTATTTAGTTGTCGATGACCATACTGTAAGTATTTTGCGGGTGTCAAAGCAATACTTCCAACTGTTCTAATGGCCTCGTTTCGGTCATAAGCATGCACATTTTTCAGCTAACCTGTATATGAAATCTATTTGGTTTTCTATCAGGGTCTGGAAACACCTTGTTTAGCTTACTATGCGCAGAGTGCATGTTATAAGCATTGTTGGGGCTGAAAAGGGAATTCTTCATCCAGATGATTTCTCTATACCTTTGAATAGTCACCGGTCCTAGAAAAGATTGATGGATAACCCAATATTATTCATCACAAATAAGAAGCAGTTTGATTTTATAGATTCCTTTTCCATCATATATGATCATGATATTGATCCTGGGCACTGGACAGAACATATGCAAGAAGATCTTCTTGAGCTTACAGACCTTTACAACAAAGACTTGATTGTCTTAGAGGTTAGAGGTGTGCACAGACATGGATTGATTATGGGTTGCTCAGTCACATGTGTAAAGCGAGTATCAGCTGATTATTCATTCAAGCTTGAACCCAAAGTGGAGAATCATGGCCAGATCTAAAGAGCTCTAATGAAGAGATGTTTGAAGATATTTCCACATGTTTATGGATATCTCTAGCTCTTGGAAGAAGATACTGATCTTATCATGATATATCAAACATTATTGTTGTTGTCGAAGATATAGAGATGAAGCTTTGTGAAGTTTCTAAGAATCATGTTCATACTAATGAAGCTGTTGTTGTTCACCAATTTTTCCACCTTGGATCCTTTGCCTTTTTGTTGCAGGAGGCTCTGTGGTTACACTTCCTACAACACTGGAAGATTTCAGTATAGGGCAGAGGATATTTCTTCTTGTTTCAATACACTTGAATACAGAATGGATCCCATATTTTGTTTCCCGAGCAAATGTTTCAGAACAAAAGGCATTGGTGTTAGGTGGTCATGTTGATTTGAAAAATGATGAGCACCTAGAACCAAGTTGAAACAATGGTTGCAAAGTAGGATCTTGACCAAGGATTTGATCCAACTTTGGAGATAACAAAAGGGTGAAGATAGCAGCAAATCCAGGTAATACATTTTGAAGATTTTAAACATTTTCAGAAAGTTATAGGTTTCGGTGGTTAACAGGCCTAGTTTTTTCTCTCTTAACCACTGAAAGCATAGTTTTTCGGTGGTTAACAGGCCCATATTTTTATCTCTTAACCACTGAAACCTATTACATGGCAGCAACGTCGTATTTTTGCCCAGATCTGAATTTTTCTCAACCAAATATTTCAAGGTTGGTTTCTAAAGATGCATAATAATTAAATACATCATATTTAAGGTTTTATCTTGATGTATTTAATTAAGAAGGTGGAAAAGTGAAAAGGGTGACCTAGTTCATGAGCAAAAAATTGTCTTTTTTGCCAAAGGTGGAAAATTCGAATTTCCTATGAAGATTCATCAGCCTTGGAAGGTTTTCTACATCTGTCAAAGAGTTTGGAGGATATGAAGGCTATCAAGATAGAGTTTGACTCCTTAGATAGGATCTTTTCCTATTTTGTTTTGACTTTCCATTTTTAGTATTCTAGATCCATTTTTATAGGATCTCATCCTACACTTGTTGTATCTATTTTGATTTGACTATTTTTAGAAAATCTGATCCATCTTTCAAGGATCTAGATTTYATCTTGTAARGMTATAAAGYCRAAGACATTTGGAGCACCAAGRGGGTTCRATTTTGAGTTCTATATTCTACTAKTTTTGTATGAAAGACATTTTMTTTAATATATCAAGYCTGCAAGCTTCTTTCATTTGTTATTGTCAGACCCTCCTTCATCTTTGTCTATGYATATGAGTKGAATTCRTTYTTTTGTCTCTRTTTAATGGTCCTMTGRTAACTRTCATYTTAYTTTTGAYTGTTAAGMAAGARTCATAAGCATMTTTGGCTAGTTTGTTGACCCATCATATATATGGTTTATGTATGTTTTGGTTAACCGATTGGTTTTCTTATCCATTTGTTATACAAATCTATCTGATAAATAGCTTTTAAAGGCCTTGTACTCCATGAATATAGTTAGACTGTCTTGAAAATACAATCCAGAGATTAAGATATTCATCTTGATCCAAACCCACACCTATTATTGAGAAAATAGTTTCCAAAAAGATTAAGTTACCAGGCATCTCTGACTTACAGCCTAGGAGAGTTTCCTGGAGTGATAACAGGTAGGATCCCAGTACACTTAAGAGTGAAATGTTCATGATATACTTGACATAGATCCAAAATAGAGTTGCAGAGACATGGAGGATTCCCATAGACACTGTCTAGGATTTTGGGTAGATAGCGAACTTCCAGGCATCGCACCATGGTATGTGGCTACAAGAAAAGAGGGATACAACTAAGGAGTGCCTACAGTTGAAGTATTGTGTAACAATGTAGGACATCCATATGGAGGTCTAGGAATGGCTCGAGGAGTGGAGAGTTCCATCAATCCCAAAGACGGTGTCAGGAGCATGAACGAGGACGCGTGACAAAACAGTCCCTGCACAGCAGATAGGCACAAACAGAGAAAGCACAAAGAAAAATACGTCACAGGGACAGGAAGGGGACAACACTCCCATCAAAAATAAAACCAGAACGAGGAAGCCATCCCAACATGGTTCTACACAGGAATCATCACACACCGAGCAGACAACAAGAGAAACAATAGCATAAGTGCACCCATAGGAAAGGCAGACAGAGACACAAGAAGTCTCAATGGAAGAAGGAGAAGGATAGGATATCAGTAGGGATACATAGATTCTAGAAGCATATGAACCACCAGAGGCCCAAAGGAAGAGAATAAGGGAGAAACCAAGTGGTTCCAGAAAGAAGGTCAAGGCCCACTAGAAGCCCATGGAAACATCTTTGACAGCAGGCGATGTGGATTTGATAGCCACGACAGTAGAGGATCGGATGTCAGAGGTGTGGGAGAACATTGAGAACCATAGAGATTCAATTTTGGAGAAAATACAAGAGGTGAAAACTACATTGGAGCATTTAAAGGTCAAAACAGAGCAGCAACAAAAAAATACAGTAGTGCCAGTGAAAGAAGGGGTATCGGTGGGTGAGACAGTGAAAATCACGATGCTGGGGAGTGTAAAATTCAGGATTACTCCCAACAGAGGCTTCTGAGAGAGATTTATATGATGGAATTGGCATTTTCCAAGATTCCAACCAAAGAACTCTATAAATTAAAAGTAAGTGTCGCGCAGGAAATTCAGTCTAGAGCAAGATCTGACGTGGAAAACTTACAGTTGGCGTAGGAAGACAACACCTCACTGAAGGAGGCACTTAGATAAGAAGGGAAAGAGAAGAAGATGGTATAGAAGAAGGTGGATGAGATGGAAAACCATATCCACATAGTTTTCCAAGCCATATTGAACAGCGAAGGAATACAAGAAGTGTCAGCGCAGGAGAAAATGTAGAGGATAACATAGACGATGCAACATTACAAGGGCCAGATCAAAGAGTTGGAGGAGCGAATAGTGCCCACAAATCCTCTAGGAATTAGAACACAAAGGGAGTGGGATGTGATAGATTCTGCAAAGAGCATCGCGCATAATATACACAGGATGACACAACTATTGGAGAAGAGCGCCCAACTATGGACACAACTTCTAGAGGATGGAAGCTTAAAATAGCTGCAAAGGAAGGAGGAAAAACTACACACAGCCATAGCGATGTCAAAAAACAACAGAGAATGATGTCACTACCAGAAAAGATCAAAACTATCGCGAAGATGAAAACCTTACAAACAGAGGAAAAGGAAGTACAAGCACAAAAGATGTTGTGACAGGCTCAGTTGGATCCCCTTCAAGAAAAGACAGAACAATTGGTCATCAAGATCGACGCAGCAAAATTGAGTGTAGATCACATCGCAGTGGAAGGAGGAGAGTTTCTACAAAAACCAGTCACCGAACAGCTCGTGGAAGATATGGCTGAAAGGAGTAGCTAGGCTCGGGCGCAATGCCAGAGAATCACTGAAATGTATGACGCATTGGTGCAAGAAGTGACAGACACTAGAGTTAGGCAGTGACTCGAGATGATTCACGATGTCCGTGTTGGGGGCCCGTTGGGCGCACGCCCAATTTTGGGGAAAATCACAATGTGTATGACAGATGCGCATGCAGGAAAAGCAGCACATGCAAGACAGATGTGCATGCAAGAAAATAAGCATGTGCAAGACATATGTGCATGCAGGAAAAGCATCACATCCAAGACAAACGTGCATGCAGGAAAAGTAGCATGTGCAATACAAATGCGCATATAAAAGAGGAAAGCATGTGAGGCACACATGTAAGAAGACCTATCCATGATATGGTTAGGGTTTTAGGTAAGAATATGTAATGGCTGGTGATCCAAAAATGTGTATAAGTAGGTACCTAGAATGTCTAGGTCGGGGTTGGAATATGGTTCAGTAGTGGTTGGTTATTGTTCATTGTTACTATAGCGTTTGAAGCCAGAAGGACTATAACTTTGATTTGTTTTATAAGTTCTTGATATGGGGAGAGGAAAAAGGGTCTATCTTGAGGGTTAGATCATAGGATGAGGAGCCTGGTGTGATCTAGTGTGCCTCATTGTAGATCTCGACATGTATTAGGAAAATTGTAATGCACGTGGCGTTGTAGTTTTGGAAACCCCATAATAAAAGAGCATAGCAACCAAATCTTTGTGAACATAGCCCAAGAGGGGTGAACCATGGTATATCATGTGTTATGTGATTGAATATTGTGTATTTCCTTTAATGTCAATGATTAGATGTTAGATAAATGCGTGAATGACTAGTTAGATCTGCTATTTTACATGCATGAATAAGAATGACAGGGTATTCAATATAAGCAGAATGTTAAAGTAACAAATGAGGGTCATAGAGTTTAATCCCAGATCCCCACTCAGTCCCAGGTTGCAAGCACTTGAGCATTGCAACCACCAATAGAACTATCTCGGGTGAGACTGCGTAGTGCACTCTGTGTACTACGTTTCCTTCTGGTTTAAAGGTTTTTTTTGGAAACCATGGTAGAACTGAAACTAGGTCATCCCAAGAAAGGTAGCAAGATGAAGTAACCAACACACACATAAGCACATGGGAATCCCAATACAGTTTCCTCCTTATATACATATGCACTTCTATTTTGACTTGAAATCAATATGTTTCATGAGAGTTCACTCCCTTGCATACACCAATCTCGAAAATAAATTATGCCCACATGGTTTTCCTTCAAGAGAGCACACTTGCATACCTTCTCTTTCAACATATCTTGCAACATGATTTCCATATTAAATTCAACTAGGTGGTTTCATCACAACCCACAACATAGTAAGCACGTTCAATGTCTTGCTCCAAAATTCAACTCTTTTGTGCATTCATAGACATGCACTTAGGTAACATCACTTACATTCCTTTACATAAAATTTAAAATATTTTTATTAGTCGATTTATAAGCATAAGAAGATTCATCTCTCATTCCTACATGATTCTTCTTTGTGCTATGGATAATTCCCATTAGCCATTAAGAACCTTTCCCAATAGTCATCTTCTTCATTATAGGGAATAATTTCGCAATCTTTCAGGACAAGGTCCATCCTAAGGCATTGGATGGTACCTCTCAACCACATGCCTCAAAAATACATACAAGGATCAAGACAAGTATTTTTCTCAATAGGTTCCTTATCCTTCCAAGTGTCTACTCTATTTAACATCAGCAAGCCAAACTCAACAATTTATTTCACATTTAGAATTTCGAAGGGTGTATATCTTCAAGTGACATCCTTCATGTAAGATCACACTATCAAAGGGAGGTTCATCCTAAACATACAATTCAACCATGGATGTAGTCTTTATCTTGTCATGGATTTCAGGTATGGCCATCACCGTATTACTCTCTCTTCGATAGTCAATCCTCAAATTTCTTCCATCACCAATAGATGGACCGACCATAACAGATTTCAAAATCAAATACCAAGTGTTGAGATTTGTTTTTGGTGCCATTTATCCTTCATAATAAAACCTAATTTGGCCTTAATAAACCCACCATACACCACTTTTCCATATTTTACCCTCATTTTGACCCAAAAAGTCATCAAAAAGGTATTTCTATCGTTTTCTTTTAATTTGTGAATTTTAACAATTCTTGTGCATTGAAAAGTCAATTTTACCAGTTTTTACCAGAAAAATTGGGTTCCTGTAATTGCTCTGGCATTGTGATATTTGCAGGCTAGCTGGGAAAAAACAAGAACATGGGTTTTGTTCCTAGCATTCACACCATGGATTTTGTCCTCTTAAAGCATGGGAAACAACCCAGAAAGTCACCAATCCAAAATGAAAATATGACAGTAGGAATATAATTCAATTTTCTTCATGACTTTTGGAGATAATCACTCATGGTGGGTTGGATCCAACATTAATAAGAGGTCGTTTAGATGTGTCATCTATCTAAAGACGATTTTGAGTTTTGTTAGCTATGAATAATGATGTATAAATATACCAAATATTGAGGCATTTAGGGGAGGATGAATTGCAGAATTAATTAATACAATGTATTGTTGAAGTTTTATGTGTAATATAAAGATCATATTCTTCTCCATTTAGTTTTCTACTTCTGTGCATGTGTCATCTTGGAAGGTCCCCCATGTTTGGTTCATGCAACAACATTGTACAGTGGTGTGATTTTTCTTTGAAATTTATTTATCTATCATTATTTATTTTCTTCATTATTATTCTAGATCAGATTTATAGCAGTTTGGTTTTGGTTAGATTTCATTTGAATATTAATTTTGTTGATAAAAGTTAAAACTCAGTCCTATCTACCATTGATGACTTGAAAAGGAATTTTCAGGGTATTACTACAAATTTCCTCTGGCCATAATATCTTGTGGAAACAATATATCATGCTTCTTAACTAGTAGGAAATATTAAGTATTCATTTGATTGATTAATATTGAAATTTGAATTAGGATTTTCTCATTTGAATGCATTTTCTCTACTTGCATTTTTTTCCAAAGCATTGTTGACTAGCTCTTCTTAAAAAACCATTTTTTTGAAGATGTATGTGCCCTGCACCATTACTACCCATGTACATACACTTGATCCACCACTACATCTTGTGTACATATGCATGATGCACCATTACAGCCCGGGTATACTTGAAAAATTTGCAAGGAATACGTTGAAATTGGCGGGCTATTGGTAGTTTCCCAACTAATCCACCTGCTATAGCCTGTCACCCAACCAAATAACCATCCCTTTGTCATATAAAAGGAGGTGTTGGGGCCTCATTTCACATCTAAGCATAAGAACAGTGAAACTCTACCCAATTTCACTTCCCCTCCTTGCCCAAGACATTTCTTCCTTTTGTGAGAAATTTCCTCAGCATTCCCCCAATAGCCCCTTCTTCCTCCATTTAATCCATTCACTTCCCTAGAAGAGATCATAAGGTTGAGAGGAGAATTTCATACAAGGTGCACTTGGAGCTTGGTGAAGAGGAGCCCGAACCAGGTTCCCAAAATGGTGGCCGACTTAGATTGTAAATATATAAGATTTGTGTTATTAATAAAAGAAATACATTTTCCTGTCCAAATGATGGTGTCTTGAATACTTTTATTGATTTATGCTTGAGATTCTAACATATAGACCTAACTTATATATGGAATAGCATGATTGTAGTTTTATGTTTGTCAATATTTGGATGCAGGTCAGCCCCGGGAGGAGGCGTGCAGTCAATGGAACTTCCAAGCGCAAGGAGTTCATCACTAGACATGGGATTAGAGGTATAGTTACCCGATCTCCTTTTTCCTTGCTTTCTTTATAGCACTTTGCCTATGCGACTTGACACCTTGACCCATGGAGAAATTTCCCCCAAGTGTCCTTTTCCTACACATGTCTCCTTGCTCTAAGAATTAGTGTGTTCCTTGCGCCTGGAACTAGTATGCTTGCTTGTGACACTCGTTCCTCCTTTGTAACGTAGCATTATTTTATTCTTTTTTAATCAATTTAAAAAATTAAAAAGATAAAAAAATCAAATATCCAAAAAAGAGGGGACGGGAAATATGTATTCTTTTTTCGGCATCACAAAGAGTCGCCCTTGGACAAAGCACATCATTTCATTTGTTCATCAAGCATTAGAATCTAGAATTACATTAGGAATTTGTTCTCGCTACATAGAGTTGTGTCCTCCTCTGTTTGGTTACTCTTCCAAACACATGGAGAGTTTGAGTTGCCTCCCGCATCATGAACTTATGTCAATGTTATGCTGCATGAGTCTGATCATCTTTCATGTTTTTGTCCAAGGGAAGTTTCACCCAACCTGAGTCGTCCTTTCTACAGTTTGTCTCTTGACCTCATGAGTCGGCCATCCCAAGAGTCTAGTCAAGTCTTGATTCAAAATCGACAAAGTTCTCTACCTAATCATCAACATCCTCTTGTAGTTTCTCGACAAGTCGTCAAAGAACTCAGGGTAGTGAATTCATACACTCACATTGTACTCCTACCTGAGATCTCGAAGTTGTTGCTCGAGCTATGAATTCCTCATCTCCAGCCATCAGGCGTTGTTGGCTTCTTGAAGATGGATACTATATTTGTATATATTTGATTTTGAGATGTAGATCCACTGTGTATTGCTTGCAGCTACACTTTATATAGTTATATGACATGGATTTGCAGTGTATTTTATTGGCAGCCATGATTTATTAGATCTTGAGCACGGGTATGCTCGCCTTGGAGAGACAATTGTTATTTTGCAGATGGCACCTCCCAAACTCTGGTTCCGGGCTCACTCGATTTTGAACATTGGTGAAGATATTGTAATGTATTTCGTGTTAGAAAAACAGGACCGTGGAGAAATAAAAATAAAACAAATGCAGAAACAAAACACAGAAGACACACAATACAAGAGAGACACAGATTTACGTGGTTCACCCAGTGTGGGCTACGTCCACCAGAGAAATTGCCAGGTCCTTCCTTTATTATTATCCAGCAAATGAAGGGATACAACCTACAGCAAAACCCATTGTAACTTCCTCTTCTTTCTCTCACAGTCTCCTCTCTCAAAATACAATATTCACCATCAACCATAGATGCGATACATTTCCCTCATAAAATAGGGTTGCCTTCTAGGGAAAAAAACCCTAACATAATCTCTACCGTTAGATCTGTGACCTTATAATGAACGGTCCAGATTTACAATGAAATTACAATATACTTTTACAAGGCAATTTTTGCTTCAGGGGCTTCGCCCCCAAACCCCCACTTGCCCCAGTCGGGGGGATAGCCCCCCCGGACCCCACAGAGGGGGTACCCCCCCTCTGCACTCCCCCACGTGGAAGAGTGTACATACTTCTGGGGTGTAAATACTTCATGGGGTATAAACACGACTGAAAGCAAGGACCTCTGAATCAGGAAGATAATCAGGCTC
>ML821604.1:8287-30959 GCA_009831015.1 Picea engelmannii
TATCATTCAGTTGCTTTTGATTATGTTAAGCATGATAAATTTGTATGTAAAAATGGAAGAAAGAATCCATGTACATATTGTGGTTTATATAACCATCATATTTCAAAATGTTGGAAAAGATTGACCACTTTCAAGAAACTTTATAAGCAAAGACAACGTGAAAAGAGGATGAAAAATATTTGCACTCATTGTCAGAAGAGGGGTCATCTCATTGATCAATGTTGGACATTGCATCCAACCACTCATCCATGGCATAAGAAGCAGATGGATAAAGAGATTGGCAAGAATGGAAGAGGAGATTCCATCATTGATGTGAGTCAAGATGATTCACAAGAGGACGATTTTCAGCAGAAAAAGTCACCGTTGAGTTGGCTTGGTAAGAAATGGTTGGATTTCTTGAGCAAGTAAGGCTTGCATTTTCTGTTGTAAATGCACTTTTCAGTCTTATGTGTGCATTTATGTTGAGAGTATGACAAGTTGCAACAGTTTATCATAACTTGTATGATGCAAGTTTGCATGTGAATGCAATTCGTGTGAAGGCATTTTTATTGTTGCACAACTTTGCCAGGAGGATGTAAAAGATGGATATGATGTTCACTTGTTACAGCCATATATCTTTTTCATATTCAGCTCTTATGTACCCACATGTTTTGGGTTTATGTACTTATGTTTGTACTAGAAGGAGAGTTGAAAAGTCATGCACATGCATTTGTTTTTGTGTATGTGTAAGCAGAGAACCTGGTGATGGTTCATCATGAGTGATTCATGATTGTAACATGATTGTGTATCATGTATGTCGACTTGTCAGTTTGGGAAGGTTGATATGTTTCAAATGAGTTTCGACTTTTGTCGATGTTGTCTTGACGACTATGTGTGTCGATCATGTTTTTCGACTTATGATTAGTCGATGGTGTTTGTTGACTTGTAAGTCAATTTTGAGTACATCGAGATGCAGGAAAATGCCATGTGCTTTGATGAAGTACAATATGCGATAGTTTGCTTGAAGAGCAAAAAGACTTTGTTGGCATCATTTTCAGTCTTGTATAATTTGTTTTCAAGATTGATGGTTTTCTTGGCTTGTGACAAGATGTCGCAGGAAAGTTTTTGCAGCCATTGGAGAGCGGATTGTGTTGACGTTAAAGAGTTCGAAAGAGGGACTTGATTCTCAGTGGGAAGGTTGGCAGTCTTCCGAGCACATATAGAACAGTGGGTTAGCAGCAGCCAGAGAACAGTGGTTGAAGGACATAGCCAGTTGCAGTGCAAGGCATGTCAAGGTATCCAGGTGATTATCGAAAAGACTTTTCAAGTAGAATCAGCTGATAGAACTTGAAAGCAGAAGAGTATTGAAGCTCATATAGATAATCATAAGCTTTTGTGGGTCCAAAAGCCTTTCAGTGGGAAGGTGTGATCAAAATCTGGACCAGGGGTCAAATTTTAGCTCAAAAATAAACATTCTCAGAATTGACTCAAATCGGACGAGAGCGTAGGCCTCGTCATCATGAACCCAACGCAACTCGTTTCATCTCAAACGGACGTCGGGAGCGAGAGATATCACGATCTGTCTGAATCGTCAAACATGTAAAAAAAAAGAGGACGCTGACTGTGCAGTCCGTACAGTCCGTACGGATGTGACGTGGCATGACCGTACGCTGACATGGAAGAGGTGACGTGGCTTGACTGTACATGCTGACGTGGCATGATCGTACGCTGACATGGCAGAGGTGACGTGGATTGACTGTACATGCTGACGTGGCAGGTGACGTGGAAGTTTCGGATTGGTAGATTTGGGCGAATCATTTGTTGACACGTGGCATTTAATTGGCGAATGGTATGGTGCCACATGGCCCAGTCATGGGATGCCACGTGGCACCCTTTATTGGCTTATGGTTTATTGGTTCAAAATTATGGAGTTTGTGGGATTCGAACCCCAGACCTCCCACACCAGTCAAAGCTTTGGTTAAGTCCGCCATGCCAACGGGTCACACGTTGATTCTTGTTAGCTATATGTATTTTAAAATATTTGAATTGATGTAACATTTGATTCGACGGGGGGTCGGGCCAGGGCTTAGCCCCGACCCGAGGTTTTATTATGTTATACATATGGCCATGTCATATTATTTGCGCGGGAGTTGGTGTTGTACACGGAGCCCAGCCCCGGTTCTATATATAACCACAATGCAAAAGTGTGTGGGTTTTGGTTTATGGCAAGCGGTTGTGCCTCCGGTCACATAGCCCATGACATGTGACCTTGCCATAGCACGTGCGAGGATGTTCCACAGTTAGCACAATTTTAATGCGCCGACACTTGGCGTATAACTGTTGGCTTTGAAAAACGGTTAGCCTTTTCCTTTAGCGCAAGGTCGTATGGACCCCCAGGTGCCCAGGTGCTAGGCGGTTAGGGGCTGGCGCGTCCATAACCATCCTACAATTTGCACCATTGGCGCGGTTGCGCCCGGTGCTGGGTTTAAACACGAATTTGGAGTGTGTTCTTGGTTAAAGCACACAGAGGTGCGTTTTGGCGAACCAGAGCCAGCAAGCTTGAAGGAAGAGGATGGTAGGAGGCCTATCTTTTTCATTTTTTGGTCGATTGAGGTGTCATAAAATCCCAGCTAGGGGTTTTTGGACATCCTGAATACATTGGCACTGTTATCAAGGCCATTTGAAGACTTATTTTTCAGGTTTTCAGCCATTGAAGTTTTAGAGAGCTCCAGGGAGCTTGAAGCCCTCATTGATTGAGGTCATGTTTTGGTGAGTCCAAGTTTGTTTTCTGTGACTAAATAGTCATTTTTGGCTAATTGTTATGCTCTGAACACATTGGGACAGGTTTAAGAGGATTTTGAGGACTTTTACAGGTGTTTTTTCCAAAGAGAAGCTCAGGGAAGCTTATGGCCACATGTAGAAGAGGTCATGCCCGGATGAGCCATGATCCGTTTTCAGAGTTTTATTAGTCATTTTTGGGGTTTTTATGTATTCTGATCCCAATGGTACAGTCTGTTTTTCCATTGGAGTTGAGCAGTAGCTTGTAAAAGAACTTTTGACAAATTAATCCCAGAGAGCCAAGTCCGTTGATGGAGGCTCAAGGAGATGTAGCCCGGAGGGGGGTGAACTCCTTTATCATGTTGTGATTGTTCTGAGTTTGATGGTTTATTCGCTGCAAGTTATGTTGCTGTGTATTTATTTAAAGTACATATTTAACCATTTAGAAGAACATATCCTCACACATGAACATCTAAAGGAAGAAGCATAAACTTAACACATAATTTTATCTTGCATATTTTAACACATGAAGCAAGGTCCTGTAAAGTTTTATTTAATGAAGTAGAGGGTGCTTGCATAGCATAACAAGTCAGCCTTCTATTTTCAGATCAACCAGAGCTATTGAAGAATTGGGTAGTAAATCCTTTGTTTATTTGATCAAAAAGATAATCATAAAGAGAATACGTAAATTAATCCAATAAACTTTTTGAGAAGGGTAGAGAATGCAAACATGTATTTGAGGCTCTCCAGCCTTACAACATTGAAAATGAGAATATTTTGATTATTCAACATGTAGTCTATGTGGATCAAGAGATATTGTTACAACAATGAAAATGATAATCATTTGATTATTCAACATGTAATCTATGTGGATCAAATAAATATTGTACATTGCATAAACAAAGTGATCATATAATCGAGAGGATGTTATTGTTACAAAATTGAAAATGAGAATCCTTTGATTATTCAACATGTAATTTATGTGGATCAAATAAATATTGTACATTGCAGAAACAAAGTGGTCATATAATCGGGAGGATTTTAGTTGTACTTCTACCTAAGTGCAGCCTCTGAGCAATTGTTCAAGGGCACTATTATCAATGAAAGTGTACTATCTCAAAATCTTCAATCTATCTCAACCTCTGCTTCATGTCCTAGGATCTTCTATGCATAGTTGCAAGTTTCTCTTGAGACTAAGTACAATCAAGAACAATTTGTCATCTAGATTCTAAATTCATCGCTATAATTATTCTAACCATAACTCTTTCACATAGAAGCCCAAGCTTTTCCTCATACAAGCACAACTAATAACAATATGTCCTCTCTATGCCAACTAATAACAATATGTCCTCTATAGATGAGATGAGATGGTGGCACCATGTAGATTGGATGTTGACATAGGATGAATGGTAAATTGTAGATAAAGTTCTAATCTCATGCATAGGGGTAGGTTACAACGAGAACCAATAATTGGTCATACATAGAGAGTCGAGTGAGGGGAGAAGTAAGAAACGCTAACTGCTAGTACCCACGCTTCTAGGTGTGCTCAACGTAATTAAAAAATATCTTTGAACATTTCAAATCTCTATCCATACCCTTAATAATTAAATAAGGCGTTGGCTAAAAGTTCTACCTTCTTTTCTAATAGGAATTGGTTAGGTAATGTAAATTTGGACAAAATCTCTATCTTCAGTTGTTTAAATTGTTTTTATGAATGCATAAATGGATTCAGCCTGCTGAAAAATCCCTGGGGCACTCGGATTATACAAACTTAGCTACTCAAATCTGCGAATCCAACCATTCATTATCGGATTTGAAGCAAAATCAAACGAAAAAAGTGACCAAAAAAACCCCTAAAAATAAAACGTTTAGACTACTACATTAAAGAATCATTTTAATTCAAATATTTGCATTTTTTCCCATAAGACCATTCTATTAGGGCAAAATTTATGCGTTTTCTATTTCGTTCAGCCTAAATCAAAAGAAAAAGCATACGATGGAGAAGGGAGACTCAGAGTCGTGAGGGTTACTCAAGGTGCATTGGGAGACAGCTCTGCACCCAATAAAGACTCGTATTTGGTGAAACGGGACAGTGGGCACGTATACCCGCATAAAAGGCAGACACGTACCAAACTGATAGAAAGGGTGCCCACTCCCCAGCAATTCCCATTTGCAGGCCCGACATCTGTTACATCTGTTATCCATGACCAGACACCTGTTACCCGACGTGGCGTCAACCGAACAATTTCCGCTGCTGTCATTACATTCAGTGCACAGGGGCTGTCGAAGAATTAACGGGACCTAACGGCACAATCTAACAGAGTTCGGCAGCGCTTAAAAGAGTAGATGAAGGCTCACCATCCCTGGGGAATCCAAGTTCGTAACATTGAAACTACATGTTTTTCTTTTTCTCATGTTGTTGGAAAAATAATTAGATAATCAGTTTTAACACATTAACACGTTTTGGTAGAGTATTTTTTTTTTACAATTTAGGCTGAGTATACACCTGAGTCACCTTCAACTCCAATGTTGGATGAAAGAACGATCTGCTCATGGGATGCTGTCACCAGGATTGTAGAAGACATCACGATAAGACTCCTCCCAATGTTGGATGGAAGAACGATCTGTCCATAAATGAAATAGTGCCACCAGGATTGTAGAAGACACCACAATAAGAGAATCCCCAATATTGTATGAGAAAATCCCCAATATTGTATGGAAGAACGATCCATCCATGAATTAGATGCTGTCACCAAGATTGTAGAAAACACCATGATAAGAATCCGTCAAGCCTAAACGCCCCATGGAACACATTTTGGTAGAGTTTAAATTGTTTTTTAACGTTGTAGTTATTTTTTCCTGTTGTGGGAGCCAGCCATTTTAATGACACAGTGTTATACAGCATTCACAAGATGACAAGGAGAAGAGCGGAGCCTGACACGCCTTTAAAAATCTTACCAAAAACATCTTTAAAAATCTTACCAAAAACATTGAAATGACAAATTCCTACCCTGAATCTTACAAATCTATCTAGAAGCTTACAAATTTACAAACATTTTTGCTAAGTTCCAAACAGAAACCTAACCTATCAAAACAGACCTGGACCTATCGAAAGGCCTCTATCAAGACAGACCCTGGACCTGTCCAAAGGCCTCTTAAAGGACGCTTCCCAAGGGTGTGCATAAACCCCACCGAAGAAGAGTCTCAGTCCCTGGCTCCGATGTTGGCATGCGGACACGTGAAATGTCAAGATAAGATGTTGCATGATGAAATGTGGCTCAGAAATTAGAAATAATGGTAGCCAGTTGGCGGGAAATTAGGTTTGGGAATCGAAACTCGGCGGGAAGTTGAGGTGTCGGAAATAAATCAATTTATTGATCTGAATGCGTCGAAGTCGGTTTACGTAGGATCTGAGATATGCAGGAGATAGGCTGCGTGACGTTTGTCCTGCATAGCAGAAGGGATGGTTTGACCCAACGCTCCGATGGGCCGGTTTTGTTATTTAAGTTAACTCTATGGCCACAGTCAGCTCTGGTTGTAGAGAAGTTAAAGATGGATTCCATCTGATTGAAAAGCAAGTACTATGCCTCCGTTAGTGGACAGAGAGCATCATGTTACAGAGGCAGAGGTAATGGCTGAGGCGTTCTGTTGGAGGAAGTCTTGCTCCCTCTGCTGCTCCCATCGCAGAGGATCAAGGAAGGTGGCTGCAGCTGCTGTTGACAAGGAGAAATGCTTTCCCTACGGACTTCGTGTTCTGGTAGTGGACGACGATACTGTTTGCCTCGCTGTCTTGCAGAGAATGCTCCGACAATGCCATTACAATGGTGAGTGTATTTTCTCAATGTCTGTACTAATTTTGCATCCTCTGCCTTCTTTGTCATGGCGAACAATAAGCAGAGACTTAGAAAACATTAAAATGATGCTCACAGAACATGCTCTGTGTGCAGGGGTGTACACAGTTGGATTTAGATTCTAGGGAGGAGTACACTCCTCTGCATACAGAGCATTGATTGCATACAGAGCATTGATTGTTTAAGGAAAGCCACCCTGAAATTAGAAATTTTAGTGATTTTGATTTTTGTTAAGGAAAATATCTAATTACATTTTTAACTAGTTAATTAGTTAGTTTCTCCTTAACTTCTTATAACCATATTGTATAACTATACATGTTCATATTAATAGAATACACATCCATACATATTCATATTAATAGAATACACATCAATAGACATCAATAGTGTAGAGTGTTGCATCAATTTTGTTTCTGTTTAATCTTTTCATGGTATCAGAACCATAATTATATCTGGGTCTGGTCTCACTCCATAACTATACATGTTCATATTAATAAAATACACATCAATAATGTAGAGCGTTGCATTAATTCTGACTCTACTTAATCTTTTCATGATATCAGAAAGGATCTGGGTCTGGTCTCACTCCATAACTAGAAAGCCCAAGATCCAGGGTATGTGAAAGCAATGTTCCTCATTATGAGATTAATGATAACTCAAGGCTGCAATGCAATGCTCCTCATTGTGAGATCAAAGATCACTGAAGACTGCAGTAGAACCAGCCGAAATTCTTTAATAAAATACACATCAATAATGTAAAATAATGTAAAATGTTACATCAATTCTGTCTCTGCTTAATCTTTTCAATTTTGTTCAGACAGATGAAAATGAATAACTTCAAAAATATTAACAGTGCCCAATGAACAGATGATCCATCATGCATGGAAATACGGTATTTACATGTGTTTGCTTGCTGCGCTGTGGTGTGGTACCAGTGACGGCATGCAGGCGCGTTTCCCAAGCAATTTCTTTGGTAATGGAGAACAAAGACGGATTTGATATTGTGATGAGCGACGTCTACCTGCCTAGCGAAGATGGCTTCAAATTACTGGAGGTTGTCGGTATCGGATTTGACGTGCCCATGATAAGTAAGTAAAGTGATTCAGTAAATGAATGAATGAATGCCTTTTTAGCTATTCTTAGTTCTCCATGGAAATAGCAACACTGTTAGCGTGCAGTTCAGTCTCCCATGTTTTTGGAATGGGTGTGCAGTGATGTCTGCAAATGGTGACACGAATGTTGTAATGCGAAGCATAACGGGTGGCGCCTGCAATCACCTGATAAAGCCCATCAGAATGGAAGAGCTTCGCACCATATGGCAGCACGTCGTTCGCAGGCATGGACAGCAAAACCATTGTTACAAGCTCGAGGACAACCACAGAGATTTGTCCGGCCACGACAGAGTCTCCGGTGAGTCGACAGCTTCCAAGAAACGAAAGCATAGCAGCGGCCAGTTTATCCAAGACATAAACAGCCTCAAGACAGCCCGCGTGCATTGGACCGATCAACTCCATCGGAAGTTTGTGAAAGCAGTCGATCAAACCGGAGTAGACAGTAAGCCCCGCAAGTCTGTCTTTTTTTATTTATCTTACATCAAAAATAAATTAGGGTCTGTTCAGAGTTCAGCAACTGCCGTTGTTCTTATTAATTTAGCTGCCCAGTGACAGTTGGGTATATTCCGGGGTTGAAAACGTGTTTGATCATTTATTTTGGATTCATTTCGTCAATCTCAATCTTATCTCTTCATTTATCATTTTTCTTCATTTATCATTTCAGCCCAGTATACAAAAGCATAACCAGATATAACGAGGGGGCAGCATAACAACGTACAAGCAGGGCGATTTAGTGTCACAAAAAATTAGCAAAATATAATGGGAGTAAATGGATTTTCAAATTTATGAGAAATTTGTGTGTTAAATGCATTATCAAATTTATAAGAAATTGATTTCTATTAAAACGTCATTGTTAAAAAACAGGAATTACAGGCTTGAGTAGTTGCGGGAGTACGCTAACGCTATTCTTGTAACAAAGGGGACTCTATTTGCTGAATCAGCAAAGTGACTCTATTTTTGTATTTTCAGACAAAAATGAAGTTGAATCTAGCCGAATCTAGCCAAAATTCGAGAGTAGTCTGAATTCCACATAATCCATATTTTTTTAATCCCACACAATCCATACACATAATCCATATTTTTTTAATCCCACACAATCCATATTTTTCATCTATGTATGAACTTTCCCCATAATCCATATTTTTCATCTATGTATGAACTTTCCCCAGAATTTTCCATAACTTTCCTCAGACTTTTTCCATCCATGTATGTATTTCCATAACATTCCTCAGACTGTATTTCCATAACTTTCCTCAGACTTTTTCCATCTATGTATGTATGAATGATAGACTGTATTTCCATAACTTTCCTCAGACTTTTTCCATCCATGTATGTATGAATGATAGACTGTATTTCCACAACTTTCCTCAGACTTTTTCCATGTATGTATGAATGATAGACTGTATTTCCACAACTTTCCTCAGACTTTTTCCATCCATCTATGTATGAATGATAGCTGTATTTCCACAACTTTCCTCAGACTTTTTCCATCCATGTATGAATGAATGATAGACTGTATTTCCACAACTTTCCTCAGACTTTTTCCATGTATGTATGAATGATAGGCGTTTTAGGTTGTTTTAAGTTTTGGCATTTTTAGTCTGAATTCTGCTATATAAATTTGTATCAAATCATTATTAATTTGTACCAAATCAGACTGTATTTCCATAACTTTTTTTAGACTTTTTCTATCCATGTATGTATGATGTATGTATGATCTGTGTTGTCTAACTGTTTTAGGTTATTTTAAGTTTTGGCTTTTTTAGTCTGAATTCTGTTACATAAATTTGTACCAAATCATTATTTTTTGTTGTTTAAAATTGATTTTTGAATGTTAGCATGTAGAAATGGAATCAGTATGATGAAAACCAAACCCTTAGAACACTTGAATTATACAGAATTTAGAAAGCACATCAAATCATTATTTTCTGTTGTTTAAATCACACCAAATCATTATTTTCTGTTGTTTATAATCCACTATGTTGTTTAAAATCAACTATTTTCTGTTGTTTAAAATCTATTTCTAAATGTCAGCATGTAAAAGCATGTAGAAATGAATGTCAGCATGTTAGAAATGGAATTAGCATGATGAAAGCCAAAGCCCTAGAACACTTGAATTATACGGAATTTAGAATTCACACCAAATCATTATTTTCTGTTGTTTAAAATCATTATTTTCTGCTGTTTAAAATCGACTATGTTGTTTAAAACTGACTATTTTCTGTTGTTTTAAAATCGACTATTTTCTGAATGTCAACATGTAGAAATGAATTTGTAGAAATAAATTTCAGCATGTAGAAATGGAATCAGCATGATGAAAACCAAATCCTAGACCCCTAGAACACTTGAATTATACATAATTTAGAACTCAAATCTACAGATCCAACAACAATTTCTTACCAGATTTCCCACAAATAAAACAATTTCTTAAAACATTGACAATGCCAGATTTCCCACAAATAAAACAATTTCTTGCCAGATTTATTTTCCAAAAATATCAAAATATAATGAAAAAAACTAAAATTTAGAACGTTTAGACTACAACATGTAAAATCTGAAATCTGTGTATGTGTATGAAATTTGTTTGTGTATGTGTATGAAATTTGTTTGATGTCATCCAAATTGATCATAACTTTGACTAATTGGGTCATTGGATTCAAACCAGGGAGAGAAGATTAGGAAAGAAGATCACTCCAAGATTAGCATAAAACGGAACCTACTCCGTTCCGTTTTGTCAGTGTTTTTTGTTTTTTTATGACGTAATTATTTGTCAGTGTTTTTGCTATAACGTGTTTTCAATCTACTTCTTCACTCTCAGCCAATACAATAAATGCAAATGCTATGACGTGGTTTTCAATCTACTTCTTCACTCAGCCAATACAATAAATGCAAATGCTGCAATTGAGGAGAAATTGATCATTCTCATTAATTCTCATGGCTTATATGTCTGTCACATGCACACAGAATCCAAACACAGAATCCAAAAATGATATTTCAGTTTCTTGTGATACAGACGCAGTGCCGAAGAGAATTCTAGAGATCATGAACATTCAAGGGCTTACTCGAGAGAACGTTGCAAGCCATTTGCAGGTATGCCTGTTAATATTCTAATTTCCACTTCACAAAAACTAACATTTACAGAAAACATCCTATAGCTTGTCAATTCATTAAATAATTTGATGTTCACAGAAATACCGACTCTACTTGAAGCGTTTGCGTGGGAATATACCGGAACCACGCCCAGTCGCTTCGTTCCAGGCTGCCAGAGATGGCAAATCCGGCGGTACCATGCAAATCCGACAGCGCGGTAAAACTAGTCCTTCATCCTCACCATTATCAAGCTCATCCTCTGCTCTAAAAGCATTTCCTTCGCGTTTAGAATTAACAAGAGACCTCGACCGTGCCACTCTCAAGTTACTTGAACAATTCCAAGCTAACGAGCAGAAACTGGCCGCTAACCAGGCGAAAGCGCTACGACGCCTGGCCGCCGCTGCTGCGGGTCCGAGCTACAGGAGCACTAATGTTCATCTCGATCAAGGCTATGAGACCGGCGCAGAGCTCCATATAATGAACCATGTCGGATGGCTTCGGAAAAACCTACAAGGGGACGGTGGCCACAGACCAAGTGCTGTCCATGATTCGGCAGCTCAGAGCTTCAAAGTCGACTTTGCTGAGTTGGACAAGACAAAGCCCCCTCCCAGGCTTTTCGCTCTTTCTACCAATGAATCCCAAATCCAAAATCCTTCAGCCACTGCTAAAAGCCTTGAAGAAATCAACATCGGCAAAGAAGAGGCAAAGAGGTCCATAGATGAACCTCTGTATATTGATCAGGAAGAATTACTATTCAATACTTTTGTGGAAGCGGAGTTTCGTCACGTGACAGTCCCCCCTGTTCATGATCAGATGCCAACCTTGATTGCAGCTGCTGGCGATCTACCAGAGGAATATGTTATGCTTGCAAACAATTTTCTCTCGAAGGCTGTGTAAATAGAAGAAATCACCAAACATCCACATGCCACAAGAACACAATGCGACTTGTCATGGCTTATACAACTACAGCTGGCTAGTGTCAGTGTTATAGGCGCTTCTGTGTCCGTAGCTGGTGTATGTACAAAACAAAAATCTGTCTGTAATAAAAATTGTAATAAAATCAGTACATGATGTATATTATATGGTGTCTGCAGGGAATTTACAGAACAGACGAGAGACTTGCTTAGAGTCCATTGGTGTGCTGCTTAATTTGCTCAGAGTAAAAATGAAGAGGCCATGCCAACCATGGTGGTTCATGAGTAACCCTGTCGACCAACGTCTTCTGCCTAAACGCCACTTCAATTTTACATTTTATTTTAAGAGATGAAGTTGAATATATAACTGAAAATAATCTATGGACTGGAGTGTTGAATTAATAGTACCCACTGAAATTTCCCCTGAGCTCTATTCTGATGGTCTGTAGCCTTGGCCTGACCTGGACAAGATGCCACAGAAATTCTCTCCTGTTCTTTTTGGGCCTTCTCAAGTAACCTCGCAATGTTCCATTCCTCATAGTTAATTTATGAGAATACAGAACAATGTATTTAGATAATTTACACTAAAATGTTTTTTAGGGATCAGTTTGCCTAGGGTGGAGTTTGTTGTTTGTTTTATGTTTCGTCAAGTTGACTTTGAATTTTGAGAATCCCTTTAGCACATTTCAGAGTTCATTTCCATTAGCTCAGCATCGTAGTTGTCAAATCAAATTTGTTTTTTAGAGTTTAAGATTTGGGCATTTTGCATTCAATGCTCTTTCTAGTGTGAGATTATAGGGTTGTTCTACTCTTTCTTATTGTGAGATTGTAGGGTTGTTATACTCTTTCTTCATTTTATTTGTTTTCAAAAGAAATTTACATGGTCCTTCCATGTTTTCAGAGCCTATGTATGAGAAGTAGAGACAAGTCTTTCTATTGTGAGATTGTAGGGTTGTTATACTCTCTTTTTTCATTTTATTGTGTTTTCAAAAAAAATTTACATGGATTTTTTTTTTTCATTTTATTGTGTTTTTAAAAGAAATTTACATGGCTTTTTCCATGTTTTCAGAACCTATGTATGAGAAGTAGAGACATGCCTTTTTTTTTGCGATGTGTTTCTAAAAAGGATTTATATAGTTTTTTTCCATACATTCATAGCTTACAGGATTATATTGATGTGTTTCTAAAAAGGATTTATATAGCTTTTTCCATACTTTCATATCTTACAATACTATAGATGCTTAACCCTTGATGTGTTTCTAAAAAAGATTTATATATCTTTTTCCATACTTTCATATCTTACAAGACTATAGATGCTTAACCCTTTTCTTTTGTGATGTGATTGAATTGAGTTTTTATTATGTGTTTGAATTGAGTAACGAGTAATGAATATTAAGTCTAGAGAGTGGTTTTTATTAGTTAATTATTTCCTCTTCTTAATCTTCTCACAACTTATTATTTTTTCTTCTTAATTTCTTATAAATTATTATTTTTTCTTTCTAGTTTTCTCACAACTTGAGTGTAAAAGATCATTTAACCAATCTCTTGGTTTAAGTGCTAAGTTTATGAAGTATCACTAATTCAAAGATATCATCAACTTCAAGACCATCATGAACTTTTAATAAATTTAAATAAGTTCATAAGGCATCATTAATTCAAAAATACTATCAATCTCAAGCTCATCTTGTCTTGGCTGGAGTGCTAGGTTCATAAAGTATCACTAATTCAAAGATACCATCAACCTCAATCCCATCATGACCTTTTGGTGAGTTTAAATAAATTCATAAAACATCAATAATTCAAAGATGTCATCAACCTCAAGCCCATCTTAGGGCAAGTGCTAGATTCATAAAGCATCACTAATTCAAAGATACCATCAACTCAAGCCCATTATGAACTTTTGATGAGTTTAAATAAGTTCATAAGACATCACTAATTCAAAGATACCATCAACCTCAAGCCCATCTTAACTCAAGTGCTAGATTCACAAAACATCACTAATTCAAAGATACCATCAACTCAAGCCCATCATAAACTTTTGATGAGTTTAAATAATTTCATAAGGCATCACTAATTCAAAGATACCATCAACTCAAGCCTATTATGAACTTTTGATGAGTTTAAATAAGTTCATAAGACATAAATAATTCAAAGATACCATCATCACTAATTCAAAGATGCCATCAACTCAAACCCATTTTGAACTATTATGAACTTTTGATGAGTTTAAATGAGTTCATAAGACATAAATAATTCAAAGATACCATCATCACTAATTCAAAGATGCCATCAACTCAAGCTCATTTTAAACTATTATGAGCTTTTGATGAGTTTAAATAAGTTCATAAGACATAAATAATTCAAAGATACCATCATCACTAATTCAAAGATGCCATCAACTCAAGCCCATTTTGAACTTTTGATGAGTTTAAATAAGTTTATAAGATATCATCAATTCAAAGATACCATCAACCTCAAGCCCATCTTAACTCAAGTGCTAGCATCACTAATTCAAAATACCATCAACCTCAATCTTATCATGACCTCTTGATGAGTTTAAATAAGTTCATAAAGCATTACTAATTCAAAGATGCCATCAACTTCAAGTCCATCTTAGAGCAAGTGCTAAATTCATAAAACATCACTAATTCAAAGATACCATCAACTTCAAACCCATCTTGTCTCAAGTGCTAGATTCATATAACATCAGTGGTTCAAAAATACCATCAATTCAAGCCCACTTTTGAAAGTTTAAATATTATAAATGTTTCTCCATCAACTCAAGCCCACTTTTGACAGTTTAAATATTATAAATGTTTCTCCAATGTAATGAAAATCTTTTATTTTTATGAAACTTTCTTGATCTCCATCATGAACTTTTGAGAGTTTAAATATTATAAATGTTACTCAAATGTAATGAAATTTTTTTATTTTATGAAACTTTCTTGATCTTTAGTTTCATTAAATATTTCCCAGTGAAATTACGCGGGCTCACTCCTCAATATGCATGCTGGCATGTTGCGAACGTATCTACCCATGGCCTTTCGCCTTTCGAAGCGTCCTTACCTCTCAATGCCCGGGCATCCATCCAAATACTAAATATTTCCCATTTTGAGGGGTTCTTGCTTCTTTGTAAAATTAGTATATTTCTTATATCATTTTTTATATTCTGTTTTTCCAATCTCTTAAATAGATTTTCTTATTATATTTTTATTTTTTTTTGGTTTAATTTCATAATTCATTTTAGTTTTTTTTCAATCTCATAAATAAATTTTCTATTATATATATATATATATATATATATATATATATATATATATATATAGTTTAATCCTATAATCGATTTTAGCTAAACTGAGTTTTATATTTTTATGAAACTTTCTTGATATTTAATTTCTCATTTTGAGGAAGTTCTTGCATCTATGTAAAATAAAATTATATTTCTTATATATTTTTTATATTCTATGTTTTTCAATCTCTTAAACAGATTTTTTTATTATATACATTTTTTCAATCTCATAAATCTAGCCTTTTGCAGATAATGACATAAATCTAGCCTTTTGCACATAATGATAAGAAGTTTATTAAATATTGAATTTTTTTATATAAATCTAGCCTTTTGCACATAATGATAAGAAGTTTATTAAATATTGAATTTTTTTTCCAATTTGTTGCATTTCTATGTTGACCTTATTACACATTAAATAAATACGGTTATTTTCATTAGTTTTTGTACTTTTCTATGCACATCAGTTTTAAAATTAATTTTGGTCTCATATATTGAAAAATTACTTTTTCTCTAAATTTTAGATTTTTTTTAATAAGTTAAAAAAAATTATTAAAACTTTTCTCTTATTTCAACAAAAAAAAATTAAGAAAAAAAATAAAACATCATTAAATGTTCTTTTAATTATCATGGTGATTTAGTACATTTGTTAAATTATATTGGATATTTTATTGGAGTAGTTTCTTCATGTAGCATTTTTTCCTTCTCTATCAAAATCTCTTAACTTATTTTTTAGTAAGCATTGGGTAGGTTTAAAATGTGGCAAAACCCTTCAGGGAAAGATTTTGAAATGCATGGAATTTCCATCATACAAAACTCACTCTACCTTTAAAATATGGTCAGATTCAACTCCATTTTTTATTTGAAAAGTGGGTCTATTTGTTACAAGTTTAGCCTATTCCCATTTTATTCATGAGAAAATATTTTTTCCTTTTTTTAATTTGGAAAATCCTGTTTCTCTATATTTTGGTTGGTTCCAAAATTTTTTGAATGGTCCACATGTGTTCTCCTTTACCATTGACTATGGCTCTAGTGAATGCACACCATGAGAAATCATGAGTGTCTACAAAAGGTTTTAATACTTCTATTCTACCCCATCTAGGGTAATTGTTCTTATAAAGGAATGGTATGTCCAATGGAGTTCTTTCTCAATTAGAAAATCTTTCTAGTCTCGAATCTTAGAAGAGAATGGTATGTCTAGTGTAATTCCTCATTTAGTAGATATTTATAGTCTCATTTAGTAGATATTTCTAGTCTCAAATCTCTTGATCTCTTTTCCCAACTCACCAACTTGAAGTTTGAAGAGCTATTTAGCCATCCAACGCCATCTCTAACATATGAATGAAGAATAATATAACATTCTATGAAAATTATTTTTTGAGAGGCAAACTTTAAGGATGTGATATTTGTCCTAAAGTGTATATAATGAGGTGAATAATGTAGTTAATGTCCATTATAAAGAAGGCAAATCATTCAATTTTTTCATGGTAGAGTATATCAACATTGTGAATATTCCCAGACTCAATTTTTTTAGTAGTATATTTCTCTTTATATACATATTAGACAAATTTATATTTGTGTTGGGAAAATATTTTCATTCTCAATTTTTTACATTTCCTTTTAATAATGAAGAAGGATTAATTTGGTGTAGATTCCACTATTAAGGGGTGGCCATTTCAAAAAAATTATCTAAAACGTGCATCTCGTCTCCTATATTTTCTGGGTGGCCATTTCAAAAAATTTATCTAAAACTTGCATCTAGTCTCCTATATTTTCTAGGCTCAATAAACTGTGAGAGATTACAAGATGGAAGAATAATTTATAGAGAATATAATTTTTATTACAACATCAATAATAACTATATTTGAAGAGTCTCAATAATTTGCAATTAATTGATATAACAATTATTGAAGAGTTTCTAAAGTTCACATGTACTTAAAAGTAAATAATTGATATGTGTGCTTCTACAAATCAATTATAATCCACCAAATAGACTCCTAAGCATATTAAAAAACACTTATAAATACCATAAAAAAATATGAATTGCACGTTTGCGTTGATAGGGTTTAGGTACATGCACATATCTCAAATCGCATGGATAATGAGGATGAAAAGGAACCGATGGATTATGACAGAGATCTAGGTTGCACAGAGGACGTTTTTTGTTTCCGATGTTGACTTCACTCATGTGTAGAAGGCCAAGAGGTCCCTTCCCATGGGCTCTTTCGGGCCATCAGATCATCCAGCTAACATGGGATTGGGGTGTGGGGATCATGGGATTGGGGTGTGGGGATCTGAGGGTGGAAGCACATTCATTTCTAGCACAATTTAATCCTAGAGGCTCAAGGTACGATGGATCGAAGGATGATTCAGTGCATGCAATAGGTAATGAGCCTCGAGCTCAGTCTCAATCCCCTTGTCTTTCTGCTTCGCGGGGTAGTGAGGTTCATTCAAAGGTTAATGCACGCAACAATGAGGGTCTGCGCCTAACTCCATCTAATATCCAAAGGAAGTCGGAGTCAAAGTGTTGGAAAGCAAGTAAGACAAGGAAGAATATGGTAGTAGGTGATGACGTTTCTATCAACAAGATTCCAAAGATGATGGGAAGCACTATAGTCGGCTGCTTATGCAGAAAGATAGTGTGCCCGAATTATTTGGTAAAATGGATTGACAAGAATTGGATAGAATTTTTAGGGTATAGACATGGTTTGCACACATTAACTAAAGGATGGATATGCTTTAAATTCCACACTAAGGAGTATTTGAGTGAAATCTTAGTCAGATTTGGGGGTGGGGTTTTTCTAGATTTATTCGAAAAAGAATGGTCTATTTATTTTGATCCATTTTGAAATCCTTTGGCTCTATAAAAGGTTTGGGAGATCTTTCCAAACACATTGTTGGTATTCTGACATTCAGAGTTGTTGAAGGAAATCAAGAACAAAATTGGAAAATTTTGCAGTCTCGAACTAGAGTGGGATACTAAGCTAGATATACAGAAGGCTTGGCTTCAAAATGAAGTAGACATGTGGGAGGGTTTGCAGGATGAGATAGAATTGGTTTGGGAAGGATTTTCCTGGATCCAAAGGATTGATTATTGGAAAGTTCCCTTTCAATGCTTTCACTGCCATGAGGTTGGTCAACTCTAGGCATAGTGTAGAAGGAATCTGTCCCATTTTCATCCTTTTAGAAAGATTTGGAAAATGAAGACTCCATAGGATAATTCTCTCAAGGAAGAGAAAAAATCAATCAATGAATAATCCATAAGAAATGAAAAGGAAAAGAGGAAGGAATCATCGGGTTTTCTTCTTCAAAGGATGTTCACAATGGGTCAATTGGTAAGGTTTTGAGTTAATATCTCTCCCTATCAAAAAAATCGTTTAAAGTGAATTCTCGTCATTTTAGTCCTGCATGTGATGATGTGGTCAAAGTGTTGACACATGTCAGGCCCCCACCCCTCCCCTTTCTGGAGCCAGAGAAGGTCCCTTCACCTGGGAAGATCCTTGGCCCAACACTCTTCTTTTTGGGAAGACAAGATTTCATTCGCGACCCCCAGCCATGGTTTTCCCCTTCCTTCTAGGGATTCCTCATTCGCCAACAATTTCTGATCCAGGTGGATCTCAGTGGCCTTCCACCTTTTCCACTAAATCAACATTTCGAGCCTATGGTTTTGATAAACCATGATATTCACCCTTTTGATGGGGAATGGAATGTAATGCCATATTCATTTTTTAATTATAGACATCATGTAATGATTTCCTAGTGGTTTTATGTACATTCCTACAACATAGTGTTAATGCACTGGATCTCATTAGAACTCCATAGTTAAGCATACTCAAGCTAGAGTAGTACTGGGACGGGTGCCCTCCGGGGAATTCCTAGTGTTTTACATGCCTATGGCATTTTATAAAATTAGTCCAATTTATCTCACATGCATAATGATAATTGTTCTCCTCTCACTCTCTCATATATAATTGAGGTGAAGGAGGCCCTTTAAGGATGCAATGGAGTGTGATGTAAAGCTTGTTTCGAATTCTACAATGTTTTTCTCTCTTATTCATTAATATAAGTTGGGTTTCACTATATTTTTTTGTTTCTTGCAATATCTCTATGTATTTCCTTGTTATATCTCTGTTATATTTATGTCTTCATGTCATTCTCAAAATAATCCAGATTAGTGGTATCGAAGCAGTCTACTCCTTGTCGTTTCTCAAAGCAAGTCCCCAACAAGGTCAAGGTGTAGAGAGTTGGGTCTCGAGCTAGTTTTTCTTGAGGATAACCACTCTCGTCAATCAAAGAAACCTCCCATGGCAGAAGAAAAGAGAGATGAAAAATTAGGAGATCCTTTCAAGATGTTGCTCAAGGAATCCCTCGCGCGACAAATGAATGAGATGATGGACAAATTCTCTCAAATCCTTTGAAGATTATCAATGGTGACGATCGAGGCATCTTCAACAAGAAACCATTTTGCAGGTGTGACACCCTTCAAGGTACAATTCAATTTTGATTTCCCCTTATTTGAAGACCAGATATATGCAGATGCTCTAGAAAAATCATTGAATCTACTTGAAGGTTATTAATTTATCCAAAAAAATTTCGATAGTGAAAATATCACCTTCGAGTTCCTCAAATCCCTTCCCCATGTCAGAGCTTAGTGGGAAGGTTACTGGGAGAGGTACATCACGGGTGAATCTACACTATTTAGGAGAGAACCCACTTGGGTAGCATTTGTAGATGCCCTACAAGAGGATTTCTACCCTGTCAGTAACTATGATGACTAGTACATGAGATGGACAACTCTACGTTAGAAAAGAGACCATACGGTGCTAGAGTACACTAACATATTTCATACCTTGCACTCAAAGTTGGGTATCAAAGACTTTGAGTGACACCTAATCTTAAAGTACCGAAGTGGTCTGCATAGGTACATACAAACAAATATGGATTTCTTGGACATCTCCTCACTAGGAGTTGCTTATCGATACGTGGTCAAAATCGAGCAAAAATTAAAGCAGTGGAGTAAGTGGGAGTTCAGGTTTGAAAATATGCCACAAAAAAAGTATGTAAAAGGCAACCCTAACTCATAGAATGAAGGAAATATTAACAAGGAAGGCCACCATCAAGAGAGCCAGTCCAAGATGTAGGAAAAGAAGGGTAATGTAAAATTTAAGAAAGACACTGGAAAGCGGTGTGAGTTCCACAAAATACCCTGCATAATACCGATGAATGTCACTCAAAACAGTCATTGGTGGTCGAGCTCAAAGAAAAATAATTAGAACCTCACTCAAACTTTGATTTAGAGAACAATAAAGGGAAACAAATCATCGATGCAGAACCCACTACCACCATTGTGGCCACAACAATATAACTGAAAGAACTAGAGGATCTTGAGGAGGGGGAGCACCTCTTCCACTCGCAGATGTAGGTAAAGGGGATGCCATTGCATTTCATTATTGACAACAAAAGTCAGAAGAACTTGATCTTTCCCAAGGTTGTCAATAGAATGAAGCTGCCAACAATGTCACACCCCCAACCATACACCATTTGATGGTTGAACCAGGCACAAGACATCTATGTCAGCCAGTAGTGTCAGTTGTCCTATGGCACCAATCCCTTCAATGATGAGGTAGTGTGTGATGTTTCCCCACTTGAAGTATGTGATGTTCTTTTAGGACAACAATATCTATGGAAACTCCACACTATCTATGAGTCTCAACCCCACAATGTCATTGTTACTCTAGGAGGCCAACTCTACATGGTACGAGAGGTAATTTCGACTAAGTTATCTTGACAAAATAGTGCCACAAAGTAATCTACCATACCACAAAGTTTAGCCTCTTCACGATTTAGTCAAAAGGTGAACAGAAGGACAATGTGACCATTATAGCTTCAACCCAACACGTTTCTATCCAGCAGAAGCAGGTCGACAAGATTGTAGAGGAACATAAGCAAAATGAGATTCTTCCATATGTTCAACATAGCTCTACTGGCCATGGCCCTTTTCAGGTGTGCTTGGGGTTCCCACTAGTATCCCCCATTGATATAGATCTTCTTGATGTATATTCATCGACAAAGTCCTCCCACACTCATACCAAAGCAGATTATGCAGCTAGATCTATTGAATGGATCCAACACCTCCAACAAGTTCATGACATCCTTCCACAAGAAAAGTACAAGTAGGGAATCTACTTCAACAAGAGAGGTAGCTCACCAAGGTTAAGATTCAACAGAAGTTTCTGAATCTCCCGAGGGAACTTGACGCAATGGGGACCATTGCTTCCTAAGGAGGGAGGAATGATCCAGGTGGATTTTGGTGGCCATCCACTTTTCCCACTAAATCAACATTTCAAACCTATTGTTTTGATAAACCATGATATTCACCTTTTTGATCGGGAATAGAATGTAATTCCATCTTCATTTGTTAATTACAGACATCATGTACTGATTTCCTAGTGGTTTTATGTACATGCCTACAACATACCATTAATGCACTAGATCCCATTATAACTCCGCAGTTAAGCATGCTTAGGCTAGAGTAGTACTAGGATGGGTGACCACCCATGAAGTCCTAGTGTTTTACATTCCTATGGCATTTTATAAACTTAGTCCAATTTATCCCACATGCATCATGATAATTGTTCTCCTCTCACTGTCATATATAATTTAGGTGAAGGAGGCATTTTAAGGATGCAATGGAGTGTGATGTAAAGCTTGTTGTGAATGAAGCGTAGCCAACATCTCTTTCTTATCAGAGATAAGCTACCTCATTCTGTTAGTTTGTGTTCTACAATATTTTTCTCTCTTATTCATTAATAGAAGTTGGGTTTTACTATATTTATGTGTTTCTTGCAATATCTTTGTATATTTCCTTGTTATATCTCTGCTATATTTTTGTCTTCATGTCATTCTCAAAAATAATTCGAATCAGTTTCTCCAAATCTTCAGTGAAGTCCAACTACCTCCTCGGGTCTAGAGTAAACTATGGGTTAGTAAGGGAGCTTGCAGGGGTCCAAGCATTCGATAAGACCCCTGGGGGACAGGTGGGTAGAAAATCATTTTTATCCAAGGCTCAGTTAAAGGCTAAGAAGGAAATTCAGGATGGAAAAAGCCAACGATTGTTCGGGCCCTTAGAGTGGGGATGGCCCCTATAACATCATATGGGTTGGGGGCGCCAACAAAAAATTATCCCTCAAAAGGCTTGTGTAATTGCATAAGTCAAACGTCATTTTAATTCAGGAGACTATTTGTGCTAGGGAAAAAACAGAAGAAGTTTTCCAGCCCTAGTTAAAGGGTCTATATTTTTGTTCTTTGGATTTGGTTGGTCTTTCAGGGGGTCTTCTCACTGCTCGAAACTCTTGTTTCAGGAATGTCTACTCCATTAGGAGAATTTTGAGGTCTAAAAAGGGACTCCCAAAGACATTTTAAAATATTATGAGTTTGTCATTTTGTGGGGGAGGTATATTTACAACTCACATTTTGCACTACAATCCATGTAACCATAGTTGTGTTCAATTGAAAAGTTCTCTAAAAATAAAATTAATAAAAAAACTTATATTGATGTGACTATAAATAGAAGTGAACTTTAAAAAAAAAAAAAATATTGTACTTAAACAACTAATGCATGTGTCATTTGTCCTTGAACAACTTGAAATAAAATATAAATAT
>ML821604.1:31054-50996 GCA_009831015.1 Picea engelmannii
ATAATAAAATGTTTAAAAATATATAATAAAAAAATTTATATTTAAAATTTTAAAAAATAAATAGTTAAAAAAATATATAATATATAATACAATATATTATAAATGATATAATGTATCATATATATAATATATTATATCATATATTATATATGATATATTTTATCATATATAATATATTATATTATATATAATGTAACCCCAACCAACGAACCTATTCTTAAAATTTTAATCTATTCCTAAAGTAAACCAACCCAACCCATTACAATATGTATATTTTAAGTAAAACATAATTTTTTATTTTTATTTTTTTTAATTTCAAATATAAAGTGTTAAATGTATGAATGAACATGGGTACTTTAGTCAAAAGTAAAGTGCTTTAAGAGTACTTTGAGTACTTTTCTTAAAACACTATATAGTTAACTATGGTTTCTATCCATCATTTAGAATGTGACAACTCATCATCTTTAACTCAAACAATGACAAGTCATTCCCAATAGATGTTGTCATCTTTTGAATTGTGATTGGCTCTTCTAAAGTGGATTTTGGTGGTAGATTTTTTGTTTTGAGGCCCCTTTTTGACCTAAAAATTCCCCTAATGATTTGCAATTCCCTTGGAGTGGAGGTTGAGTTAGAGGAAACCTCCTTAAACTCATCTTTCAAGGTGTTTAATCTTTATGGCCATTACGCTAACCACATTCCTTTATGGGACATTTTGAGTTCATTAGGGGTAATGGAGGGATCTAATATCATTATTGGGGTGATTTAAATTTTACCACATCCTCTTGTGAAATATGGGGGGAGTATGCACAAAAATACCCTCAATAAGGTTTCTTCTCAAACTTGATAGCAATGAATTCTCTAGTTGATGTGGCTCCTCAAAATATTTTTCAAACTTGGAGAAATGGTCGTAAGGGAAAGGACATGGTGGTTAAAAGGCTTGATATATTTCTCATTTCTGAAATTTTGTTGTTAAAATCTAGGGACATTTCGTCGTGGGTATCAATGGGTGGACTCTCATACCATATGCCAATTTTTCTGAAATTAGTGAAGTTGGATAAGACAAAGTTCTTTCCCTTGAAATTCAACGATTCTTGGATTCATGAAGAAGAGTATCCTTCATTAGTGGAAAATGCATGGAAATTGTTAACATCAATATTTGCAGTGTCAAATTGTGGCCTTAAAAAGCGCTACAGAAAGTTCCAAACCTCGATAACAAAATTCACTAAAGTAACACCACAACTGTTCTATTTTTTCTCCACATGCTTGCCTATTTTATTATGCTTCTCCTGTCATTTGTTTTGAAACATCCATTCCCCATGCCAAATCTCATTTAGTAGATTTTTTTTTTTAATATAAAATCATTGTGTTAGTTTTGATTTTATATTTTAAATAAAATTATTAAAAACAAAAAACCCCACTTATTCTCTCACCTACCTATCCCACTCATTATCTCACCTCACCATTCCACTCTCATTTACCACTCTACGTTTATTCCATTTATCTTAATTACTTTATACACATTATACCACTTCATTTATAAAATAACTTAGAAATTCTCGTGAGTTTTTTGGCATAAGAAGGCTAATTTCCATTAAATCAAAAGCGCTACAACAACACCTGTAGTGGTTGATATTGAATTTAAAATCGCATAGATCAAGCCTCTCGATCAAATGCCAGATGCCAAGATGAATTTAATTGACAACCAGGTGCAGAGGAGAATCATTTTCTTATTTGTTCCAGAAATTTAGATGAAGGATGATACAAAGATAGTCATTCCAACACTTGAAAAACAGAGTATCACATATGCCTCAATGGGTTGAGCTCTCCCTGCGAGGATGGAGAAATAATGAGTCAAGATTCCAGTCTATTCCCCAAGGTAAAATGGATCGAACTTTCATTTGTTGGAAGACGATTTTCTTGGCACTTATATTATCAGTTGATAGGTCCGAGTGGGTTCTAATTTGGGCACATTATCTCAGGCCACCATTATTTCTATTAAATGTTGCAAATATATACTGTTGTGGGTGTTTCAGTGGTCGAGCCTCTATCTTTGAAGGTCCAACCACTATGATAATTATGGCTTACTTTGTATGAAGGAAATACATTCTGGGGCACTGAGGATAGATATTTATGCTGACCAGGAGGGAATTTCACCTTGGGAATCGATGGGCTATTGGTGGAACTGTTATGGGTGCTAGTTGCTATGTTTACACAGGAAGGATATCAAGTCCGAGCAAGAGATTTTCTCCATCTTGGTGATGATGTTATTCAACAACAAATATCCTTCTATATTGATTTGGAATTTGGCATATAGTTTCATGCCAATTTCTGAGGGATAGCTAGAGCATCATGCAGCTAATCATAGTGGGGGAACTTGCGTATGCATGGAGGATCCTACTCAAAGATCAAAACAATGGAGCCTAGGAGTAATAGTCTGACAGTTAAAGGATGGACATCGTGTAATCTTAAATGACAGAGTATTCCAGAATCTAAGGCAGAAGATGAGGCAATTAAAGATAGATGGCAGAGTGAAGGTTTTGATCCGTTTTGAGGCCAACATCAAAGGGATTTGATTCCAATTATAAACAAATATGACACAGGTGGAAGATAACAGTTAAGAGAAGTATTTAATCATCATATTTTCGGGAGGAAGAGCATATCAATCATTGATTTCCAGCTAGATGTTTTGAGGATGATTGGTGTTGACATAGAAATCAAACCTTATCGATGGCAGGGGTGTTGGATTACTAAGAGGGGCGGGGGAGGGGGGGGGTAAATCAGTAATAGAACAATCTAATCCTTTTTAACCATATAATGCAAGTGTTATATCAATGTAGAATTATCATCAAATATTTGCAGAGTAAATAAACAATGAACAAATGAACAATGATACACATACACAGTACACCAGTGTTTTAACGTGGAAACCCAAAGCAAGAGAAAACTACAGAATGATTTTTCTTACATGTATTGAAGAATTACACTCATCGGAAGCACCAACTTCCTTTGTTTTCCAGCTGCAACTGCAAGGAGAGTCCAACCCCCTAGTTTCTTAAGCTACAACCTAAGGGAAGCTCCAACTCCCCAATTCTCTAGCTACAACTAGAAGGAGGCTACAACCCCCTATGTTCTCTAGCTACAACTAGAAGGTGGATACAACCACCTGTCCTTGCCCCATCCAACCGCCCTGATGTATAAGTAGAATGATAGAAGCACTGTTACACTATCACTGTGAGATATACTGCTATAAACATGTACCGATCAACCTGCACCAAAAAACTTGTACCAATAACTTGAACCATGCATCAACCTGTACCTCAAGCTGTACCATAAACAAGTGCATAAACCATGTACCAACCTATACCTCAACCTCAACCAAAATCCCTCATCAATTTCATCATCCAAATATGATTTGTAACTCTGTAATAGACCTGATGTATATGATCACATACATGTAAACCTTCCTTAACTTTAACAACAAGAGACTAACATTTTCATAAAACTTTACTTTAGTCTCACATGACTAGTTTTGGATTAAGTCAACAACCCTAACTTGAAATAATCATAACAATGTACTTGTAATGAATAAAGATTTGAAAATAGTACACAATGTTCTTCAGTGTGTTTACGCAATTCCTCCAGGTGTCACTACTTGTGACCTCTCAGAAAAGGAGTTATAGAAAAAATGGCATACCTTGTTGAATTCTGGCTTATTCTAGAGAGAGAACTTGCCCCACACAGAATATTTGTTGTATTGATCTAAAAAATTTACACAGAATACTACAAACTATAATCTAACCAACACATTTGGTCTTACTAAATTTGGATATGTTACGAAGAAGTTATGACGTTTTTACTGGAAACGTCTGTTTTAGACTAGTTTCAGGACAAGCCACAAACCCTATTTTCCACGGAGTGTAAATTCAAAAATACAACGACCCGCAAGCTGAAATTCATACCACAACTACTTGGATATGTTTCCTCAGTGGCCTCCCAATTTCACGGTTTGAATCATTCTAGAAAAAAAAAAATATTGCAAAAATGGTGAAATGACTTGTAAATAACATACCTTAGAAGGCATCATCAAAAGAATTTATCCTCCCTTGAATTTCAACCTTCTTTACTTCACCTTCCCTTTGAAATTCGACTTAGATATCCTTTGGTTAGCTCAATCACCTGTAGATATTCAATATGCTCAAGTGTGATTAAAATGAGAGAGCCTTGCCTCTTATTTATACTTTCATGTAGCTTCCTCAGGGGGTTACCTTTTAACCATCTTAACCCAATTTCCTTATTTTAGGGTTAACCCACTTCTAGCCACTTTCCATAATTAGAAAGTTCTCCATTTACTTTATTATTTAAATAATCCTCCTTGACTTTGTCACTTCACTTTATTATTTAAATAATCCTCTTTGACTTTGTCACTTCACTTTATTATTTAAATAATCCTCTTTGAATTTGTCACTTGAATTTATTATTTAAATAATCCTCTTTGATTTTGTCACTACACTTTATTATCTTCTTTGACTTTGTCACTTCACTTTATTATTTAAATAATTTCTTCTTTGCAAGCACTTTGACTTCTTTGACCTTTTGGGGCTTCAAGCCAACATATGAGGGTCCTCCAACTTCGTAAGGCCATAACTCTCAAATCGAGAGGAGTTGTGTGGCGTTCCACATACCACCAAAAATAACATGACATATAATATCCATCTAGAATAGTCTTACCTACAATCATATCAAAACTCATACCATTATACATCAAACAAACTTGGGTCCATTACCCAAACCTTTTTGCTACCAGAATTCGCTACCGAACTTTCTTCAAGGGTTGACATCAATGGCAACCAACCCAATTAATCAACAATATCCCCCTTTGGCATTGATGGCAACACTCTGATGTAATACTAAAATCATATCACTCATGCTCCCCTTGGAACCTTGTCTGCATCTCTGTGACCAACGCTCCCTCTGGAACCATGCCTCTATCCTCTGGATATGATAAATCTCTCCCCTTTTGTCATTAATGGAAAAGGTATATTTCCATTCGGATATGCTCCCCCTAACTGACTCATCTGATCTCCCAACCTGAACTGTCCTCTTTATGGTGCTTCCTCGTGTACATATAAGACATATAAGATAAGCATTCAAAAGCATCCATTTTGGAGTAGAAATAACTCCGAGTCTCTGGAAAATATACTCAAAGGCTTCATGTGGAAGTGGTTTTGTAAAGATGTCTGCCACTTGTTCTTTTGTGCCCACATAGTCAACTCTGATGTTTTTTTATGCAACCTGTTCCTGTAAAAAGTGATACATGATTGGAAAGTGCTTTGTCTTGGAGTGCATCGGCGGGTTCTTTGAGATACTGATGGCGCTTGTATTATCACAATAGATTGGAATGGGCTCATCATACTCAACCTGTATATCTATCATATTTTGTTTCATCCATAGAACCTGTGTACAACATGTTGTTGCTGCAAAATACTCTACCTCGGCTGTAGATAAAGATACTGATGATTGTTTCTTGCTTAACCATGATACTAAACACTCACCCAAGTAGAACTTTGCTCCACTGGTGCTTCGTCGGTTATCAATGCAACCTGCCCAATCTGCATTTGTGTAGGCAATAAATGATAGATCCTTTCCTTTTGGATACCATAATCCAAACTCTTTTGTTCCTTTGAGATATCTGAAAATCCTCTTCACTGCTAATACATGTGATTCCTTTGGTACTGCTTGAAATCATGCCACCTGTCCAACGATCTGCATTACATGTGGTCTGGATGTTGTCACATATAGTAGGCTGTCAATCATTGACATGTATTCCCTTTGATTTGTAGACTTTGAATCATCATCTTTGCTCAACTTGCAACTGGTTTTCATGGGAGTTATAATTTGTTTGCAATCTTCCATTCCGAACCTCTTTAGCATTTCTCTGATATACTTGCTTTGAGAAATACAAATTCCTTGGTTTCTTTGGCGTATTTGAAGACCCAGAAAGAAGGATAGTTCTTCAAGTAATGACATTTCAAATTCATTCTACATGTCCTTTGCAAATTTCTGGCTTAACCTATCATCAGTACTTCCAAAAATAATATCATTAACATAAATTTCAATTAATAAAATACTATCTTGAGTTACCTTGATGTAGAGGTTGTTGTCTGCACTTCCTTTTATGAACCCTGCCTGATGTAGATATTTATCCAGTCTAGAGTACCATGCTCTAGGAGCCTGGTTTAGACCATACAAGGCCTTCTTTAATTTACACACATAATCTGCATTGTCTGACAACTAAAATCATTCTGGTTGTTCAATGTAGACCTCTTCTTCAAGTTCCCCATTTAGAAAAGATGATTTTACGTCCATCTGATACACTTCAATATTTTTGGAGCATGCATAAGCTAAAAGCAATCAGATTGCTTCCATTATGGCAACTAGGGAAAATGTCTCTTCAAAGTCGATTCCTTCAACCTGTGCATATCCTTTACATACCAATCTAGCTTTGTTCCTTGTAACCTTCTCATCTTCATTCAATTTATTCCTGTATACCCACTTTGTGTCGATCACATTCTTATCCTTTGGTCTTGGAACCAATTCCCAAGTGTCATTTTTCTCTATTTGATCCAATTCTTCATCCATGGCCTTATTCCAAAATTCATCATTGTTGGCCTCTTCAAAACAGTTTGGTTCAATCGTAGATGAGAGTGCTACATGTGTTTGTTCTGGTGAATGGATTCTTCTTCTAGACTCAACTCATGCATCTTTGTTTCCGATAATCTGATCTGAAGGATGATTCTTCTGTACTTGTCTACTAGGTGTCTTTGGAGGCACTTGTTGAACTTGCTCTTCTGTTTCTATTGGATCCTCTTCATCTTCCCCTTCTACTTCTTTTTCATCTTCTACTTTTTCTTCGTAAAGTTGTTACATTGATTCATTTTCTTCTTCCTTTAATTCTTGTCTACCTATTTCATCAATTGTTATGTTGATGCTTTCCACAAATTTGTTCAATCTCAGGTAGTAACACTTGTATGCTTTCCTTGTACTTGAGTAACCAACAAGTACTCATTTGTCCACATGAGAGTCAAACTTTTCCATTCTTCCATATTCTCTTTTGATGTAGCATTTGCTTCCAAAAACTATGAAGTGCTTCACATTTGCTGGTATTCCTTTCCATAGCTCGTAGAGAGTTTTTTCAGTGTTGTTTCTGAGCATTACTATGTTTTGAATGTCAACTGTTGTATGAACTACATGTGTCCAAAAGATATCTGTCAATTTGGAATCCATTAGCATTGTTCGCGCCATTTCCTGTACTGTCATGTTCTTTCTTTCAACAAATCCATTCTCTTGAGGTGTCCTAGCAACAAAGAATTGTCTTTTTATTCCATGCCCGTTGTAGTAGTCTATAAATTCATTTGAAGTGAACTCTCCTCCATTATCAGATCTCAAGCATTTGATTTTTGAATCCTTTTCATTTTCAACCATTTCCTTGTAGACCTTGAAGTTTTCAAAAGCTTCTGACTTATTCCTGAGAAAGAAAACTGCAATCATTCTTGTATAATCATCAACTAATAACATAAAGTATTTCTCACCTTTTGAACCCTTTGTTGTAGTTGGTCCAACTAGATTAGTATGAAAAATTTCTAGTGGTCTTGTCATTGAATATTCTTTTGATTTAAACTCGGTCTTTGTTTGATTTTCTTGTTGACAATGGTTGCATAAAGTGTTGGTTGGTTTCGTGATTTGGGGCATTTCTCTAACTGCTTCCCTTTTGTTGACTTTGACAAGGTTATAAAAATGTATGTGACCCATTCTTCTGTGCCATAGCCAAATTTCTTCTTCTTTTCCTAAGCAACACTTTTCATTTCCAATTTTACTTAATACATATATGTTGCTTGAAGTTCTCGTAGCTATTGCAATCAATTTTCCTGAACCTTCTTTTCTTATATCATACTTTTGTGATTCGAAAGTAACTTTATGACCTTGGTCACACATTTGACTCACACTTAGAAGATTATGTTTCATATCTTCAACTAGTAGAACATTTTCTCCCTTGGTATTCTTGTTCCCAATTCTAATTGTTCATTTTCCAATGATTTTAGTTGAATTATCATTTCCGAATGAGATTGATCCATCCCTTTCCTTTCTTAATGTAAGAAACATGTCTCTATCACCTGACATGTGTTTTTAACAACCACTGTCAACATACCAACCACGTTTCTTATTCTTAGCTTGTAGATCGAGTGTGCATTATTCATTTCTATACTAATTATGCTTTCTTATCCATGTCCTATTCTAAGGTTCCTGTCTATGATTGTTGTTGTTTTGTTGTGGTTCTCTAGGAGGGACTGTCATTCTGCAATCTTTGGCCATGTGTCCAAATTTGTTGCATTTGTAGCATCCCACTTCAATTCTCAAATATTCAAACCTGTTGTAACTTCTTGTATGTGTTTCACTAGGCCTTCTTGGATAACTCTTTTGTGTATGACTTTCAAAGTTGTTTATGTTCCCGCTATTAGCTCTGCAATTCACAGCTTTATGTGAAAAATTATTACATGCATAACATAAACCAAAAAATATAGTTTGATACCTGGGAGTTGAAGATCTTCTAAAATGAGGTACTCTTAAGAATCCTTCTTCTTCTTGAGGTCTATCTGTTTCTGTCGGTCATTGATTATGAAATCTAAATCTTCTCAGTGGAGGAGTGTCCCTGTAATTTTCTTTGTAGACCTTCCTATCCCCTTTGATTGTTTCTGCATAGTTTTTTGGATATGTTTCTTGTTCTATTGTTTTGGAGCTTGGTCCCTTTTATGTCTGATTGTATCCAAGTCCAAGCTTATCATGATGAGTTTTTTTACTGTTGATAATGTCATTCAAAACTTTTGAGTTGTTCTGCATATTTTTCTTTTGAAAATCATTTCTTAATGTAATAATTCTTGCTTCCAAATTTCCAATGATCCTATCTCTTCCTTCTAATTGTTCTTTGAGTGCTTCTTCAATTCTTTTATCTTCTTCAATTTGAACCTTCAAATTTGTGATCATTTGTTCTAGTTCACAAATGTCTTCTTTCTTTTCTAGTTCTGCTTGTAGTTTCTTGTTTTTCTTCTTTTCTCTTCTGATAGCTTCTATGGCACACAAAAATTCTTCTCGATAGTCAACTTTTGCCTCTTCATATTCTTCTTCAGCCTCTTCATATTCTTCTTCGGAGTCTTCTTTATCAGAGTCTTCTACTGCCATGATTAGAACTCTTTATGTCTCACTGTCACTGACTTCATCTTCATCTGACGATGAGATTTCTTCTTTGGTGCATAAGTTTTTCTTGAAAACTTTCTTTGTGGTTCTTTTGCCTTTATATGTTTGTTTTCTATTTGAGTAACCTTCATGATTTCTCTTTTTATATGAGGACATTTGTTAGCAAAATGACCAATACCATTACAATTAAAACAAATTAAAGGAAGCTTACCTCTATACCTACCATTGGTTCCCTTGTTCAATCTTCTGACAAATTTGGTCGCTTCTTCATCATCTTCTGAGACGTCACTGTTGCTGATATGTTCTTTTTCTTTTTGGTTTCTCTTTTTCTTTGACCTTTTGGATGCTTTGGAGGCTGCTTCTTTTATATCTGGATTTTCCTGTTCAGTTCTCATTTCATATGCTGTGAAGATTTCATGTATTTTGTCCATGTTTATTGAGTTTAGATCTACTCTTTCTTCTAGTGCTGATATCTTAGTGTCAAATCTCATAGGAAGAGATCTTAGTACCTTTTGAAAAATTACAGATTCTTTGATTTCTTCTCTCAATCCCAAGATTGCATTTACTGTTTCATCGACTTGTAAAAAGTAAGATGCAATATTCTCATCTTCCTTCATCTTTAGTTGTTTGAACTGACCTCTGTATGTTTGAATCTTTGCTTCTTTGACTTTTCAATCTCCTTCATAAATATTTCGAAGTTTGTCCCAAATATCTTTAGCAGATTTACAATCTACAACTTTGGTGAATACCGATTCTCCAAGACCGTTCAAAAGTGCATCTGTGGATTTGGAATTATTTTAACCGAGTTTCACTGCTTTTTCATTTGTTGGCGGAACTGTTGATGTTGTGTACCCATCTACAATTGATTGCCAAATTTAAAATCCTTGTGCCTATATATATGTCTTCATCCTTATGCTCCAAAATGCATACTTTTGTCCATCAAATCGTGGTATTCCATTTTTATACACGTTGTTGCTCTCCATGATCTACCTTTTAGTGGTTAAACTGGTTTTTGAAGGAACCTTCTATGATACTAATTGTTGGATTACTGAGAGGGGGGATGAATTAGTAATAGAGAAATCTAATCCTTTTTAACCATATAATCCAAGTGTTATATCAATGTAACAGTATCATCCAATATTTGCAGATTAGATAAACAATGAACAAATGAAAAATCATACACATACGCAATACACTAGTGTTTTTACATGGAAACCCAAAGCGGGAGAAAACAAAAGAATATTTTTTCTTATATGTCTTGAAGAATTACATTCATTGGAAGCACCAACTTTCTTTGTTTTCCAGCTGCAACTGGAAGGAGGCTCCAACCCCCTAGTTTCTCAGGATATAGCCTGAGGGAAGCTCCAACTCCCCAATTATCTTACTACAACCAGAAGGAGGCTACAACCCCCTATGTTCTCCGTCTATAATCGGAAGGTGGCTACAACCCCCTATGTTCTCCGGCTATAATCGGAAGGTGGCTACAACCACCTGGCCTTGCCCTGTCCAACTGCCCTGACGTATAAGTAGAATGATGGAACCACTATCACACTATCACTGTGAGATATATTGTTGTAAACCTATACCAATCAACCTACACCAAACAAACTGTACCAATAACCTAAACCATGCATCAACCATGCATCAACCTGTACCTCAACCTATAATCAACCTGTACCATAAACAAGTGCATCAACTATGCACCAACCTTTACCTCAACCTCAACCAAAATACCTCATCAATTTCATCATCCAAATATGATTTGTAACTCTGTAATAGACCCGATGTATATGATCACATACTTGCAAACCTTCCTTAACTTTAACGACAAGAGACTAGCATTTTCATCAAACTTTACTTTAGTCTCACATGGCTAGTTTTGGATTAGTCAACAACCCTAACTTGAAATACTCATAACTATGTACTTGTAATGAATAAAGATATGAAAATAGTACACAATGTTCATCAATGTGTTTATTCAATTCCTCCAGGTGTCACTACTTGGAACCTCTCAGAAAAGGAGTTATATAAAAAATGACATACCTTGTTGAATTCTGGCTTATTCTAGAGAGAGAACTTGTAGAGCGTGCCCTGCATGGAATATTTGTTGTATGGATCTGAAAATTTTACACAGAATAATACAAATTGTAATCTAACCAAAAAATGTTGTCTTACTGAATTTGGATATGTTATGAATAAGTTATGACGATTTTACCCAAAACAATTGTTTTAGACTAGTTTCAGGACTAGCCACAAACCCTATTTTCCACGGAGTGTAAATCAAAAAATACAAAGACCCACAAGCTGAAATTTGTACCACAGCTACTTGGATATGTTTCCTCAATGGCCTCCCAATTTCATGGTCTAAATCATTCTAGAAAAAAATTTAGTACGAAAATGGTGAGATGACCTATAAATAACATACCTTAGAAAACATCATCAAATGAATTTATCCTCCCTCGAATTTCAGCCTTGTTTACTTCACCTTCCATATGAAATTCGGCTTATATATCCTTTGGTTACCTCATTCACATATAGATATTCAATATTCTCAAGTGTGATTAAAATTAGAGAGCCTTGTCTTTTATTTATACTTTCATGTAGCTTCCTCAAGGGGTTACCTTTTAACCATCTTAACCCAATTTCCTTATTTTAGGGATAACCCACTTCTAACCACTTTCCATAATTAGAAAGTTCTTCATTTAATTTATTATTTAAATAATCCTCCTTGACTTTGTCACTTGACTTTATTATTTAAATAATCATCTTTGACTTTGTCACTTCACTTTATTATTTAAATAATCATCTTTGATTTTGTCACTTCACTTTATTATCCTCTTTGACTTTGTCAGTTCACTTTATTATTTAAATAATTTCTTCTTTGCAAGCACTTTGACTTCTTTGACCTTTTGGGGCTTCAAGCCAACATATGAGGGTCCTCCAACTTTGTAAGGCCATAACTCTCAAACCATGAGGAGTTATGTGAAGTTCCACATACCATAAGAAATGGCATGACATGTACTATCCATATAGAATAGTCTGACCTGAAAATATATCAAAACTCATACCATTATACATCAAACAAACTTGGGTCCATTACCCAAACCTTTGTGCTACCGAAATTCGCTACCAAATTTTCTTCAAGGGTTGACATCAATGACAACCAACCCAATTAATCAACAAGGGGATTAATCAAACGAAGATCATATCTAGACTCAAAAGCAGATTTGAAATTAGTAAACTCAGCTATTCGATAGCCTTTACAACTACATTTGTTTTAGTTTATGTCTTATGATTTGAATGGATTTTCCTTCGAGTAAACTAGGAAATTTTGTTATTATTTTTGTTATTTAAATTAATCATTTTGTAATCAGTAGGGGGAACAGAGGATCTCTTAGACTCTAGAGGTTTGAGAGAGAGTTTGGAAGATCCAAGAAGAGTTGAGAGGGAGCTATAGAGTATGTAAAGTCTCTAGTTTAAATCGAAGACCTGATTCTATTTCTATGCCAAAGAACTTCAACTAATAAATAAAGCTTTTGATCAGTTTGTTAATTCCATTTTTGTGTTATCATATTTTATCAAATTTCTTCTATTAGGTGTGTGATTGTTAAATATGTTTTAGTAAATATTACTAGAATGTTTGCCATGAAACAAAATTAATTCATTTTGTAGTGTTTGGAAAGGATTTCTAAGCTATTACATGTTCTTCCTGTAGCTATACCAAAAGCATGTTGCTTTGGTCTAACCTACAATTGTGTTTTTCCTGAATTCTTCATTCACAACTATTCAATCTCAGAATAGATCTATGCCTTCTTTAGCTTGAATTGTCTACCATAGAATGTTAGGTTAAGGTCATTGTATTTAATGGACTCCATGACCAATGGTTTCACTTCCGTCTTGTTGAACATATCTCTCTCAAAATTTCCTGAAAAACCCAACCCAAATCATTTCTAATTTAAGGTGTGCTAGGCTTGTTCCTAAGGCAGTCTAGGAAAAAATTCTAGCGCTAACATCTTTTGGTGCCGCTTCTGGGGAGCGACCAATGAAGTGATCTTTCCTGGGAGAATGACATTGATCATATTCTCTTCTTGATGGTGAACAAGAAGTGAACACATATATCAGACTGCATATCATTCACCTGGCGACTCCACTCCATGAAGGAAGAACATGTTGGTGACTTCACCGATATAGGACAACCCTGGCAATGGAATCTATCTTGTCTCAGAGGTTTTCACCTCTCAATTTTTCAGCTATTCCTGTTTTTCCTAATCTCGAGCCTTCTTTCCTAGAATTCACAGTCTTTCTTCCTATATTCAGTGGAAATGAAGAGGTTAATCCTACACAACATCTTGTCAATTTTCATCAGTGCATAGATCAACTGGATTTCTATCATGAATATGCTCTCATGAAGATGTCTGTATACTCATTAGATGTTTATGCTTGAAAATGTTATCGGTCACTATCTATTGCCAACATATCTTCTTTGAACGAATTCCATACAACATTCAACAAGTATTGTAAGAGGTATTATTCTTCTGACACACTTCTTGAAGAATGTTATGAAAGGTACAAGTATTATATTCAGCAAATAATAGAGTGTTCGTCGTGTGATGAGCTCTGTGAAGATCTTTTTGAAAGAGAAATTAAAGAAGATTTAATTCTTGAAGGAAATACTTCAAATACTTCTATTCAAGAGAAGTTTGAAACATGTGATAGTCCCTTGCAAAATGAATTTGATCATGAAGTGATTGGAGATATTTTTCAAGGTCATGAAGTAGGAGATCATTCTAATATATTTGTAGATCCATTTGTCTATAATGTGGATATGAATGAACGAGCTCATGTTTATGATGAGTATAAGGAACAAGTGTGTTTTCAACATAATTTAATTGATGAACCTTATAAACAAATCAATGTTGAGGAGGGATATCAACATGTTTTTCATGATATAATTTTTAAATATCCTCCTTTGTTTGATGATTATGGAGATGGTGATGTCGAAGACCATGAAAAGGTTGTTTTCTTTTTCTCTAAAGTTTCAGAAGATGTTGAAGCAGAGAAGGCAAAATTTGTGGCAAATTCTATTCTTCTTGTATCTTTCATTTCAGATTCTAGTAAACAACAGTATAAAGGGAATATTGAAGAACTACAGGAGCAGTTGATCCTATATTAACCACCAAAGGTTGAGAAACCATCTCTGCAAATCAGGAAGACTGTATTCACCATGATTGAACCTGGATCTGCATAAGATATCAAACATGATTTGGTCAGTAGTGATATCAGATTGCAGCCCATTTCTTTCGAACATAAAGAAGAGGTATTTATTCATGGATTTTATGACCCTATTGCTGATAATCTGGAGTCTTTGAGCTATATAGATGTAAAATCATTATTTTCAAATGAAGGTTGGTTCCATTGTCTTTTCAAATTACATATTTGTATGCCATGGGATTCTTCATTTGTCAGATCGAGATCTGAAGTTTCACCCATTAGTCAGATGCTTACTTGGCTGCTTGGAAGTTCATTTTTACATAAGAAATTTATTTCAGTAGTTAGAAGTAGGTAGTGTAGATAATAAGCTCGCTTCCTGAGCATTTGGTTTGCAACGGTCTGTTTTGTTTTCAGTTGTGTATGCTTGAATTTGAATAAGTTGTAGAGGTTTGGAATATGGCGAATGAATCCATAGCCCAATGGATAAGGCACAAGTCTACAATTTCTTGGCAACTCGCAGGGAGCATGCCATCCCCCGTGGAGCCTATGTTAACATCGATATTTGCAGTGTCAAATTATGGCGTTAGAAGACACTACAGGAAGCTACAGTCCCCGGTAACAAAATTCACTAAAGTAGCACCACAACTGTTCTATTTTTTATCCATATGCTTGCCTATTTTATTGTGCTTATCCTGTCATTTGTTTTGAAACATCCATTCCCCATGCCAAATCTCATTTAGTAGATTTTTTTTTTTTAATATAAAACCATTATGTTAGTTTTGATTTTATTTTTTAAATGAAATTATTAAAAATAAAAAAACCCACTTATTCTCTCACCTACCTATCCCACTCATTATCTCACCTATCCCACTCATTATCTCACCTCACCTCACTCATTCTCTCACCTCACCTACCCATCCACCTCACCATTCCACTCTCATTGTCCACTATACGTTTATTCTGTTTATCTTAATTACTTTATACATGCCATACCACTTCATTGATAAAATAACATAGTAATTCCTATGAGGTTTTTGGCATAAGAAATCTAATGTGCCATTAAATAAAAAGCACTACAGGAACACTTGTAGTGGCTAATATTAAATTTAAAAACGCATAGATCAAGCTTACCGATCAAACACCAGATTCCAAGAGGAGTTTAATTGACAACCATGTGCTAGCGGGAAAAACCCCCCTATGGCTACACCAAGGTTTACAATGTAGGGAGATCAATAAATGTTTAAAAGTCTCCTACTTCTCTAACTACCCCAAACATATCCCAGACTCATACAAGAAAAGCAAAATGAGAAGGATCGGGTAATTGTACCTCTACTCTGCGTTCGGTGATGATCCTCTCATGCTTGAAATCTTCGCTGACTGAACGCCTCCTCCCAAGGCTGGTCTGCATTCAAAGACAGACAAACAGAAAGATACAAGCATGCAATTTATGTACAAACTAGGCTTAGATGTTATAATAAAAACATAAATCAAATGGAAACATTCGACACATCATGATTTGGGACAAGAAAATTATTTCTTTTATTGATAATACAATGATCACTTACAACCAAAGCCGAATACTGCTCCATGAACCTGGTCCAGGCTCCTCTTCACCAAGCTCCAAGTGCACCTCCGTATGGCTTCTCCTCTCAACCTTCTTCTTGGAAATTATAATGGGTTTATGATGGAGGAAGGAAGGCAAATTGGGGAATTCTGAGGAAATTCTCACAAAAGGTCTACAAATGCTTGGGGCAAGGAGGGGATGTGAAACAGGCAGAGTTTCATTGTTATTATGTCCAGATGTGGAATGAGACCCCAACACCTCATTTTATATGACAAAAGGATGGTTATTCGGTTGGGTGATGGGCTATAGGTGATGGATTAGTTGGGAAACTACCCAATAGCCCGTAATCTCAATGAATTCCTTACAACTTTTTATTTTTAGCAACTTTTGCAAGTATACACGGGTTGTAGCGATATAGCTTGCGTACATACGCGGGCTATAGTGGTGCAACAAGCATATGTACGTGGGAAGTAGTGGTGCAGGGCACGTACATCTTCAAAAAATGGGTTTTTTAGAAGAGTAACTCAGTAATGGCTTGGAAAAAAATGCAAGTAAGAGGGACAAATGTTAGGTATGCATATGTAGAGAAATTTAGGGTTATAATAGATGCCCCCTAATGTGTGAGGTTAGAAGAGCATCTAATGGTTGAAATACATTACAAAATCTTCACCAATGTACGAAACGAGTGAGCCCGAGACTAGAGTTCGAGAGGTGCCATCTGCAAAAATAACAATTGTCTCTCTGAGGCGGGCATACCCATGCTCGGGATGAAATAAATCATGGCTACCAATCAAATACACTTTAGATCCATGCCATATAAAGATATAAATTTTAGCCATGAGCAATACACAGTGGATCTACATCTCAAAATCAAAGATATACAAGTATAGTATCCATCTCCGAGAAGCCAACAACGCCTGATGGCTGGAGATGAGGTCTTCATAGCTCGAGAAAAAAATTCAAGATCTTCAAAACTCGGGTAGGAGTACAATGTGAGTGTATGAATTCACTACCTAGAGGTCCTCGACGACTCATTGGGAAAAGACAAGAGGATCTCAATGATCAGGAAGAGAACTTCATTGATTTCGAACAAGGACTTGATTAGAATTTTGGGATGGACGGGCATAAGGGCAAGAGACAAACTACAGAAAGGTTGACTCAGGCTGGGTGAAACTTCCCTTGGAAAAGAGCATGAAAGATGATCAGATTCATGCAGCATGACATTAACATAAGTTCACGATGCAGGAGGCAACACAAACTCTCCTAATGAGGAAGAGTAACCAAATGGAGGAGGACACAACTCTATGTAGCGAGAACAACTTCCTAAGGTCATATTAGATCCCAAAGGTTGACGAACAAATGAAAGGATGTGCTTTTTCCAAGGGTGACTCATTGTGCTGCCAAAAAAGAATATAGATTTCCCTTCCCCTCTTTTTGAGTTTTTTTTTTTTCTTTTGTCTTTTTCAATTTTTTAAAGAGCTTGAAAAAGAATAAAAGAATGCTACGTTACAAAGGAGGAACGAGTGTCGAAAGCATACTAGTTCCAGGCACAAGTAACATACTAATGCTCATATCAAGGAGACATGTCCAGGAAAAGGACACTCAGGGAAAATTCCTCCATGGGTCAAGGTGTCAGGTTGCAGAGGAAAAGTTCTACAAGGCTTGCGTATAAGGCATGCTTCAAAGGTTCCATTGAGAGCAACATGGAGCTGGCATTAGGCCAAATATGCAGAGATGAAAATGCGATTAGCAAGACACAATGGAACCCCCTTGAATGTAATTTTTAACAAGCCCAGAGAAGGTAAGCTCAGTAGTTTTTTCACGTTTAGAGAGTCTAAAAAAACGTAAAAGAAGACTCCACTGGGGTACCTTTTTGGGAAGTAGTATAGTCGGTTCGAAAAAGGGGTAAACTAGCACTGAAAATAAGTCTATTCAAAACCATTTTAATGAGTGTGACACAGATAAGATCACTCGACAATCTTTTCAATTTTAAGGAGTATGAAAAGAGATTAACTATGGACTCACTGTCTTTTTCTAGATTTAGTCTCCTTAGCCCAAAAAAGTATAAACTTTACTGAGGAGAATAGTCCCGATGAGACAAATCTCCCGAGGTGTACCTTTTTCCTCCATAATCCACAGGCCAAAAAAAGGGGTAAACTCATGCCAGTAGATGTTCTTCTGGAGCAATTTAATGAGTGTGAAGGAACAATGTCACTCAACGATCTTTTCAATTTTAGGGAGTCTGAAAAGAGCTTAACTATGGACTCCATGGGGGTTCCTTTTTCGTAAATTTAGTCCCTCGGGCTCGAAAAAGGGTTAAAATTATACTTGAGAATACTCTTCTAGTGAACTGAAGCTCCTAGAGTATACCTTTGTTCGTAAAATTGACCATCCAGACCGAAAAAGAGGTAAACTACCACCAGACAGATGTGCCTTCAAATTTGAGTTTGGTGAAAGTGAAGGACAACAAGATCGCTCGACAATCTTTTCATGTTTAGTGAGTCTAACAAGGGCTTAAAGAAGACTCCAAGAGGTTAATTTTCTCAATTAATCCAGACAATACTGAAAAGCATAAATGTAGTCTCGTCGGATGTTGCTTTCAGATTTAAGCGAGCTTGAAAGACAACAAACCATGCTCATTCGGGAGTCTCGTAGGCTTTGACCAAGATTCTCTTCTATAGTCAACCTGAAAAGTCTCCCAAAAGGGAAGAAAACATAAACCATGGTGTAAGTCCTCCCATGGTATATAAACCATAGTCATGGCTTCAAGGATAGCCTCATCAAAAGGCAATTCAATATCCGAGAAATCATGCGAACGAGGAGGGTCAACAGTCCCAAAGGGAGAAGTAAACTGACCATATTCCATATGATGATGGAAGTTTTGGCCAGGACCGACAGAGTCTATCAACGAAGAATCAAAGCACAAGGACTTGAGGATCTACAAATAGTGAGATCAGACTCAGTAGGAGACTCAATATCACTTGGACCAAGAGGGGGAAGCAAGGGCTCCCATGCCCATATTGGATAAACCAATGGATCATGTTAACGCTCTATAATTTCTTAGGCTAAGGGAGAAATTGAAAGAGGTAACTGTTTCAACCGCTTGGAGTCTTGGATATAGCCCTCCAAGACTCAGAGAGGGCTCTCTCTATATGATTTAGCTTGGTTTGGCATAGAATATTAGGCTAGTTACGAGGGATCGGGGTTTTTGGTTTTTAAATGTTTGGTTGGGACAACAAGGAGGACCATTGGGCAAATGGGGTCAACAGGTTAAAACTGATTGAATGAATGAATAACTAAGAACATTTGTAACCAGGCAAGGAAGCCATGACAATGGATCTTAATATTTGTAAGATGGGAAAGAAGAATGGGTTAAGAATCATCTCAAATGCAGAGCAGCGTTCATCTGAATTCTACATTCAATTTGCAGAAGAAAACATAACATTGCTTTAAGCCAAATCAGGGTGTACAAGACAAATCCTAAGAATAATTTTCTTATAAACAATGATGGAAGAAAACAATATGAGAAAAACGAGAAAATGACAGTTTACATCAGAGAAACTTCACCACCAAATCATAACACAAGAATCTAGAAATCCAATATCTTAATATTCATTCAAAATCACTTCAGCCTGTTGATCATCTTTACAAAATAGAAAGTATGTTTCTGGGTTATCTTCCTATCTGGTCCCTCTAGGTCACACCCTCCTCCCAGGTCGAACCCCCTCATCCTTTTTACCTGTGCATATATAGACCAAAATTTCTTTTAGCCCTCCTCCCCTCAAGTCATGAATATGCCATCTACAAATAGAAATCAGTTACAAATAATGACACTTGTAACACTACCATATTTTCTAGGGAACTGTTTGACAATAACTACTAGAACTCTGGAAATAATGCTCCGAATGTGTAACTACT
>ML821604.1:51096-77132 GCA_009831015.1 Picea engelmannii
TAAGCTATTACATGTTCTTCCTGTAGCTATACCAAAAGCATGTTGCTTTGGTCTAACCTACAATTGTGTTTTTCCTGAATTCTTCATTCACAACTATTCAATCTCAGAATAGATCTATGCCTTCTTTAGCTTGAATTGTCTACCATAGAATGTTAGGTTAAGGTCATTGTATTTAATGGACTCCATGACCAATGGTTTCACTTCCGTCTTGTTGAACATATCTCTCTCAAAATTTCCTGAAAAACCCAACCCAAATCATTTCTAATTTAAGGTGTGCTAGGCTTGTTCCTAAGGCAGTCTAGGAAAAAATTCTAGCGCTAACATCTTTTGGTGCCGCTTCTGGGGAGCGACCAATGAAGTGATCTTTCCTGGGAGAATGACATTGATCATATTCTCTTCTTGATGGTGAACAAGAAGTGAACACATATATCAGACTGCATATCATTCACCTGGCGACTCCACTCCATGAAGGAAGAACATGTTGGTGACTTCACCGATATAGGACAACCCTGGCAATGGAATCTATCTTGTCTCAGAGGTTTTCACCTCTCAATTTTTCAGCTATTCCTGTTTTTCCTAATCTCGAGCCTTCTTTCCTAGAATTCACAGTCTTTCTTCCTATATTCAGTGGAAATGAAGAGGTTAATCCTACACAACATCTTGTCAATTTTCATCAGTGCATAGATCAACTGGATTTCTATCATGAATATGCTCTCATGAAGATGTCTGTATACTCATTAGATGTTTATGCTTGAAAATGTTATCGGTCACTATCTATTGCCAACATATCTTCTTTGAACGAATTCCATACAACATTCAACAAGTATTGTAAGAGGTATTATTCTTCTGACACACTTCTTGAAGAATGTTATGAAAGGTACAAGTATTATATTCAGCAAATAATAGAGTGTTCGTCGTGTGATGAGCTCTGTGAAGATCTTTTTGAAAGAGAAATTAAAGAAGATTTAATTCTTGAAGGAAATACTTCAAATACTTCTATTCAAGAGAAGTTTGAAACATGTGATAGTCCCTTGCAAAATGAATTTGATCATGAAGTGATTGGAGATATTTTTCAAGGTCATGAAGTAGGAGATCATTCTAATATATTTGTAGATCCATTTGTCTATAATGTGGATATGAATGAACGAGCTCATGTTTATGATGAGTATAAGGAACAAGTGTGTTTTCAACATAATTTAATTGATGAACCTTATAAACAAATCAATGTTGAGGAGGGATATCAACATGTTTTTCATGATATAATTTTTAAATATCCTCCTTTGTTTGATGATTATGGAGATGGTGATGTCGAAGACCATGAAAAGGTTGTTTTCTTTTTCTCTAAAGTTTCAGAAGATGTTGAAGCAGAGAAGGCAAAATTTGTGGCAAATTCTATTCTTCTTGTATCTTTCATTTCAGATTCTAGTAAACAACAGTATAAAGGGAATATTGAAGAACTACAGGAGCAGTTGATCCTATATTAACCACCAAAGGTTGAGAAACCATCTCTGCAAATCAGGAAGACTGTATTCACCATGATTGAACCTGGATCTGCATAAGATATCAAACATGATTTGGTCAGTAGTGATATCAGATTGCAGCCCATTTCTTTCGAACATAAAGAAGAGGTATTTATTCATGGATTTTATGACCCTATTGCTGATAATCTGGAGTCTTTGAGCTATATAGATGTAAAATCATTATTTTCAAATGAAGGTTGGTTCCATTGTCTTTTCAAATTACATATTTGTATGCCATGGGATTCTTCATTTGTCAGATCGAGATCTGAAGTTTCACCCATTAGTCAGATGCTTACTTGGCTGCTTGGAAGTTCATTTTTACATAAGAAATTTATTTCAGTAGTTAGAAGTAGGTAGTGTAGATAATAAGCTCGCTTCCTGAGCATTTGGTTTGCAACGGTCTGTTTTGTTTTCAGTTGTGTATGCTTGAATTTGAATAAGTTGTAGAGGTTTGGAATATGGCGAATGAATCCATAGCCCAATGGATAAGGCACAAGTCTACAATTTCTTGGCAACTCGCAGGGAGCATGCCATCCCCCGTGGAGCCTATGTTAACATCGATATTTGCAGTGTCAAATTATGGCGTTAGAAGACACTACAGGAAGCTACAGTCCCCGGTAACAAAATTCACTAAAGTAGCACCACAACTGTTCTATTTTTTATCCATATGCTTGCCTATTTTATTGTGCTTATCCTGTCATTTGTTTTGAAACATCCATTCCCCATGCCAAATCTCATTTAGTAGATTTTTTTTTTTTAATATAAAACCATTATGTTAGTTTTGATTTTATTTTTTAAATGAAATTATTAAAAATAAAAAAACCCACTTATTCTCTCACCTACCTATCCCACTCATTATCTCACCTATCCCACTCATTATCTCACCTCACCTCACTCATTCTCTCACCTCACCTACCCATCCACCTCACCATTCCACTCTCATTGTCCACTATACGTTTATTCTGTTTATCTTAATTACTTTATACATGCCATACCACTTCATTGATAAAATAACATAGTAATTCCTATGAGGTTTTTGGCATAAGAAATCTAATGTGCCATTAAATAAAAAGCACTACAGGAACACTTGTAGTGGCTAATATTAAATTTAAAAACGCATAGATCAAGCTTACCGATCAAACACCAGATTCCAAGAGGAGTTTAATTGACAACCATGTGCTAGCGGGAAAAACCCCCCTATGGCTACACCAAGGTTTACAATGTAGGGAGATCAATAAATGTTTAAAAGTCTCCTACTTCTCTAACTACCCCAAACATATCCCAGACTCATACAAGAAAAGCAAAATGAGAAGGATCGGGTAATTGTACCTCTACTCTGCGTTCGGTGATGATCCTCTCATGCTTGAAATCTTCGCTGACTGAACGCCTCCTCCCAAGGCTGGTCTGCATTCAAAGACAGACAAACAGAAAGATACAAGCATGCAATTTATGTACAAACTAGGCTTAGATGTTATAATAAAAACATAAATCAAATGGAAACATTCGACACATCATGATTTGGGACAAGAAAATTATTTCTTTTATTGATAATACAATGATCACTTACAACCAAAGCCGAATACTGCTCCATGAACCTGGTCCAGGCTCCTCTTCACCAAGCTCCAAGTGCACCTCCGTATGGCTTCTCCTCTCAACCTTCTTCTTGGAAATTATAATGGGTTTATGATGGAGGAAGGAAGGCAAATTGGGGAATTCTGAGGAAATTCTCACAAAAGGTCTACAAATGCTTGGGGCAAGGAGGGGATGTGAAACAGGCAGAGTTTCATTGTTATTATGTCCAGATGTGGAATGAGACCCCAACACCTCATTTTATATGACAAAAGGATGGTTATTCGGTTGGGTGATGGGCTATAGGTGATGGATTAGTTGGGAAACTACCCAATAGCCCGTAATCTCAATGAATTCCTTACAACTTTTTATTTTTAGCAACTTTTGCAAGTATACACGGGTTGTAGCGATATAGCTTGCGTACATACGCGGGCTATAGTGGTGCAACAAGCATATGTACGTGGGAAGTAGTGGTGCAGGGCACGTACATCTTCAAAAAATGGGTTTTTTAGAAGAGTAACTCAGTAATGGCTTGGAAAAAAATGCAAGTAAGAGGGACAAATGTTAGGTATGCATATGTAGAGAAATTTAGGGTTATAATAGATGCCCCCTAATGTGTGAGGTTAGAAGAGCATCTAATGGTTGAAATACATTACAAAATCTTCACCAATGTACGAAACGAGTGAGCCCGAGACTAGAGTTCGAGAGGTGCCATCTGCAAAAATAACAATTGTCTCTCTGAGGCGGGCATACCCATGCTCGGGATGAAATAAATCATGGCTACCAATCAAATACACTTTAGATCCATGCCATATAAAGATATAAATTTTAGCCATGAGCAATACACAGTGGATCTACATCTCAAAATCAAAGATATACAAGTATAGTATCCATCTCCGAGAAGCCAACAACGCCTGATGGCTGGAGATGAGGTCTTCATAGCTCGAGAAAAAAATTCAAGATCTTCAAAACTCGGGTAGGAGTACAATGTGAGTGTATGAATTCACTACCTAGAGGTCCTCGACGACTCATTGGGAAAAGACAAGAGGATCTCAATGATCAGGAAGAGAACTTCATTGATTTCGAACAAGGACTTGATTAGAATTTTGGGATGGACGGGCATAAGGGCAAGAGACAAACTACAGAAAGGTTGACTCAGGCTGGGTGAAACTTCCCTTGGAAAAGAGCATGAAAGATGATCAGATTCATGCAGCATGACATTAACATAAGTTCACGATGCAGGAGGCAACACAAACTCTCCTAATGAGGAAGAGTAACCAAATGGAGGAGGACACAACTCTATGTAGCGAGAACAACTTCCTAAGGTCATATTAGATCCCAAAGGTTGACGAACAAATGAAAGGATGTGCTTTTTCCAAGGGTGACTCATTGTGCTGCCAAAAAAGAATATAGATTTCCCTTCCCCTCTTTTTGAGTTTTTTTTTTTTCTTTTGTCTTTTTCAATTTTTTAAAGAGCTTGAAAAAGAATAAAAGAATGCTACGTTACAAAGGAGGAACGAGTGTCGAAAGCATACTAGTTCCAGGCACAAGTAACATACTAATGCTCATATCAAGGAGACATGTCCAGGAAAAGGACACTCAGGGAAAATTCCTCCATGGGTCAAGGTGTCAGGTTGCAGAGGAAAAGTTCTACAAGGCTTGCGTATAAGGCATGCTTCAAAGGTTCCATTGAGAGCAACATGGAGCTGGCATTAGGCCAAATATGCAGAGATGAAAATGCGATTAGCAAGACACAATGGAACCCCCTTGAATGTAATTTTTAACAAGCCCAGAGAAGGTAAGCTCAGTAGTTTTTTCACGTTTAGAGAGTCTAAAAAAACGTAAAAGAAGACTCCACTGGGGTACCTTTTTGGGAAGTAGTATAGTCGGTTCGAAAAAGGGGTAAACTAGCACTGAAAATAAGTCTATTCAAAACCATTTTAATGAGTGTGACACAGATAAGATCACTCGACAATCTTTTCAATTTTAAGGAGTATGAAAAGAGATTAACTATGGACTCACTGTCTTTTTCTAGATTTAGTCTCCTTAGCCCAAAAAAGTATAAACTTTACTGAGGAGAATAGTCCCGATGAGACAAATCTCCCGAGGTGTACCTTTTTCCTCCATAATCCACAGGCCAAAAAAAGGGGTAAACTCATGCCAGTAGATGTTCTTCTGGAGCAATTTAATGAGTGTGAAGGAACAATGTCACTCAACGATCTTTTCAATTTTAGGGAGTCTGAAAAGAGCTTAACTATGGACTCCATGGGGGTTCCTTTTTCGTAAATTTAGTCCCTCGGGCTCGAAAAAGGGTTAAAATTATACTTGAGAATACTCTTCTAGTGAACTGAAGCTCCTAGAGTATACCTTTGTTCGTAAAATTGACCATCCAGACCGAAAAAGAGGTAAACTACCACCAGACAGATGTGCCTTCAAATTTGAGTTTGGTGAAAGTGAAGGACAACAAGATCGCTCGACAATCTTTTCATGTTTAGTGAGTCTAACAAGGGCTTAAAGAAGACTCCAAGAGGTTAATTTTCTCAATTAATCCAGACAATACTGAAAAGCATAAATGTAGTCTCGTCGGATGTTGCTTTCAGATTTAAGCGAGCTTGAAAGACAACAAACCATGCTCATTCGGGAGTCTCGTAGGCTTTGACCAAGATTCTCTTCTATAGTCAACCTGAAAAGTCTCCCAAAAGGGAAGAAAACATAAACCATGGTGTAAGTCCTCCCATGGTATATAAACCATAGTCATGGCTTCAAGGATAGCCTCATCAAAAGGCAATTCAATATCCGAGAAATCATGCGAACGAGGAGGGTCAACAGTCCCAAAGGGAGAAGTAAACTGACCATATTCCATATGATGATGGAAGTTTTGGCCAGGACCGACAGAGTCTATCAACGAAGAATCAAAGCACAAGGACTTGAGGATCTACAAATAGTGAGATCAGACTCAGTAGGAGACTCAATATCACTTGGACCAAGAGGGGGAAGCAAGGGCTCCCATGCCCATATTGGATAAACCAATGGATCATGTTAACGCTCTATAATTTCTTAGGCTAAGGGAGAAATTGAAAGAGGTAACTGTTTCAACCGCTTGGAGTCTTGGATATAGCCCTCCAAGACTCAGAGAGGGCTCTCTCTATATGATTTAGCTTGGTTTGGCATAGAATATTAGGCTAGTTACGAGGGATCGGGGTTTTTGGTTTTTAAATGTTTGGTTGGGACAACAAGGAGGACCATTGGGCAAATGGGGTCAACAGGTTAAAACTGATTGAATGAATGAATAACTAAGAACATTTGTAACCAGGCAAGGAAGCCATGACAATGGATCTTAATATTTGTAAGATGGGAAAGAAGAATGGGTTAAGAATCATCTCAAATGCAGAGCAGCGTTCATCTGAATTCTACATTCAATTTGCAGAAGAAAACATAACATTGCTTTAAGCCAAATCAGGGTGTACAAGACAAATCCTAAGAATAATTTTCTTATAAACAATGATGGAAGAAAACAATATGAGAAAAACGAGAAAATGACAGTTTACATCAGAGAAACTTCACCACCAAATCATAACACAAGAATCTAGAAATCCAATATCTTAATATTCATTCAAAATCACTTCAGCCTGTTGATCATCTTTACAAAATAGAAAGTATGTTTCTGGGTTATCTTCCTATCTGGTCCCTCTAGGTCACACCCTCCTCCCAGGTCGAACCCCCTCATCCTTTTTACCTGTGCATATATAGACCAAAATTTCTTTTAGCCCTCCTCCCCTCAAGTCATGAATATGCCATCTACAAATAGAAATCAGTTACAAATAATGACACTTGTAACACTACCATATTTTCTAGGGAACTGTTTGACAATAACTACTAGAACTCTGGAAATAATGCTCCGAATGTGTAACTACTACCTGCTTTTATGGAACCGATTTCCTGACTACTGAAAGTACTCAATTGATGCCTCGGATTCTGGATCTGCCTCATTTGTTATGGCGGAATCGGTGTCTTGATTGCCAGTTGCATTCGAAAGGATTTCTCAAAAACAGGGATACTCTACCACCTCCTTCCAAGTGTCATGTTATGTTATTATGGATCTAAGCATAAAATCAGAGGTTTGATCCTCTGCCCACCGATATTTCTCCACCAAATTTGGAAATTAAACTCAAATCCTGTCAACAGGTGTTTATTTTATGTCGTGGACATCTGGGTGGTTGATTTCCTTGAAAACTTGGATAAACTATGCTCTATCTCCATGCGCTAGAGGTGTTGTTGATTAAATGGAACTCCCTGTCCACTTGGTTGTCCACCTATGATAGATCCTTTTTTGTTGTCAATATGCCACGAGACCTATAGCTTCAACAATCCTAGAATCCACACCATTCAATCCAGCCGTGGAAACTGTAGAAGCAACCTGATCGGATCCCCCAACAGTTTGTCCCACAGGCGTGCTTGCAGATGCCAAATTGAGTTACTACTGACACCTTCATATCAGAAGGAACTCTTGTTGCATCAAAGGTATGATTCTCAAATGAGCGCAATAATCGAAGGCCATCAACATTGACTAAGATTTTGATGCCATTATCACTAGTTGAAAACCACCAATAATGTCCCTTCCCTGTTGAAACGAAGATGAGGAGTACTAGCTAATACAACCTCAACATCAAGAGTTGTCAGCAGGTTTATACTGTCCATGTCCCAAAATTTGATCATATATTCATCTCTAGTAGCCAAAAAGAGGTTCTTAGTCATATCAAACTACACAACATCCATAGAGCGCTTACGAAATCCTTGATAAGTACACTTTATAGCATCAAGCAGCATCGACTGAGAATTTTCATCTTGCACAACTCCAGATAATTAGCCTTTCTTGATAGACACCGCTTTCGAAAATCCTTTGCCGACACCCTCGAAAAGGGATTCAAAATAGGCATTCATGATTTCTTGTGGAGAACCATCTGAAGATTGCATGTATTTTTGTAATTGTTTAGGAGTATCTCCATTCTTCAAGCACGCCTTGAAAGCAACAAGAAGCTCATCATGAATGCTCATTGTATTCAATTTACTCATAACAGTCTCTTCGGCATCTTTTTCCATGGGCTTCTCGGCTACCTCATCACCATTTTCAGCTTTAGACTTCTTATCAACTTCAACCTTTTCATTCTTGCCTGAGACTTCTTTGTTGGCTTAGATATATGTTCTTCCAGGGTGTCTAACATGACCATTTCACTTGTAGCAGAAGTCAATTTCTCTCTAATTCGTTGCTGTGCAGCTTCAAGAGAAGTGTTAGTCTCCCATTGCACTTCATCATCCTCCTCGTTTTCATCAACATGGCTTCCAGGAGGGGAACGGTCTTCGTCAGAACCAGTTTTCTTCTTGGAAACTTTGGACACAACCTCATGGCCTTTTTTCTTGGATTCTTTCTTGACTTTCTTGTTTTCTTCATCAATAGCTTCTCCTACTTTCAAACGTTCCTTTTTCGCTCTTCTCATGGGCTTCTTATCTTTGCCTCCCTTCTTTTTCTTTGGTAGATTCTTCAAAAAGAAATGTAGTCAGCTTGTCCCTTATGACTTTGCGCTGGAGCTTGGGTACTAGCTTTGAGTTGATATGGTGGCTCGATTTCGTATGTTGTTGTTAACCCATGTCTTGTGTGCTGCATGATGTTGCGTGCTAACCCCTGACATGCGTTATGTTGTTGTGTGACAGGTTGCGTGGAGCTGGAGCGTTGGAGCGTAAACTTGGCCTCCGGGCTAAGTTTTGATGAAAAACACATAAAAAAAAAACCCAAATTTAGGGCAGAAGCCTGAAAACCACTAAAGAATATGCCCCATGATGTGTCCACGGGCTAGAAAACTCAGAGAAATTCCAGAACGCCTGAGAAATGACAGAAATACAAAGGCTAGGATGATGAATATGAAGATCAGAGAGCCATTTTTTTAATCTGGCTACAAGCTTTCGGTAGCTAGGGGTACACAAAAATTGGATTCTAAGCGACCAAAAGCTCTCTCTTTCGGTAGCTAACATAACATGAGACTCTACTCTTTAACCACCGAAAACAAAAACTCTTGTGTGATAACAGTTGAGGTCAATTGAGAGATTTCTGCCACTTTTAAACCTTTGTTGTGCGTCGTGATCAAAAGCGTAATGCCTGAAATAGATAGATATTAGTCAGAAAACTGATTCCCCTATTATATAGGGTTCTAACATATCAATTGTCGAGACCAAGTCTCGAGAAGGAAAACATGAGTGAACAAGTTCTTTCTCTAGAGAAATTGAACACCGAGGATAAGACGCCCCATAATTAACTCGTGGAAGGGTAGAGTCTACACAAACACTAGGAACATATAAAAGGGTAGCTTGAAATAATGCCGAATTAGGATGGTGATTATCAGATTCTAGATGGTCAATAGTGACAATGCTTCCATTATGAGGGAAATGCATCACCCGAAAGAGCGTAGACACTACAACATTCATAGCATATACATGATCATGCCCGAGAAGCATATTGAAATCTAAAGGGCCTTGCACCATTATAACATCAACAAGGACAGTCTTCCCACCTAACGAGATAGGAAAATGAGGAAGAACCCCCAAATATTCACTAGGATGTCTGTCAAAAGCCAACAACTTATGCGAAGTAGACACAATCTCGGGAGATCCCAAGACTTTCCAAACCGAGGAGGATAAAATACTTGTAGAGGTTGCTTCATCCACAATACGTCGATAAATGTTTGTTGAATTAACTTCAACCCTTATTTGAAAGGGTGCGGAAGAAGGAAGACGAGGCTCAACAAGTTCATTCCAATCAAAGGAAACCATCCTAGGGCTTGGAGGGGGTTTGCTCGAAGTGAGTAGAATGCCCCCTTGTTATGAAAGTACTGAACTGGAAATGTTAAAAACATAGTCAATAGACACATCACTCCCCAAGAGAGGAGTGGGATCAGCCGAAAATTGCATCGGCGTGACCACTTTGGTAGACTCGAGACTCTCCAAGAGAAGATTGGGATCAACCGAAGACTGCATCGGCATGACCACTTTCTCAACCACTGGCTGAATAGGCTGCAAGACAACATGGTCTACAGGCACATCACCCCCAAAAGAGGAGTGGTATCAGCCAAATATTGCATTGACATGACCACTTTGTCAACCAAAGGCTGAAAGAACTATGATGAAACCTCAGAAGACTCATAATTAGAAGATCTTGCAGACAAGGTCCACAATCTTCGTATCTATGGAAGGCCAGGGCATAAATGAGTAAGGTGATCTCCCTTGCAAATCTTACAAGGGAACTTAGGCTTACATCCTATCTGTCTAGGTTTCTCAACAAAATCAATGCCCCCAGCATGACTAGAAGTGGTTGGTTTCACATCTCCAACATGACTTGCAAAGGTTGGTGATTGGTTGATAACATGACTCGCAAAGGCTACAGACCTATCGCTAGTATGACTAGCAGTGACTGGACTTTTTCCCCCAACATGAATTGAAGAGGCTGGGTTCTTTCCCCCAGCATGACTTGCAGAGGCTGGGTGTTGGTTTAAACATGACTTGCAGAGGTTGATGAACTATCTCCAACATGACTTGTAGAGGTTGGTGAATTCTTCTTCCTATTCTTCCTCTTTCTATTTCGTTTAGACTTCCAGTTACTAGTAACTGTACTTTCACCAGAGGAGGGAGAAGGAGGAGGAGAAGACTTTGTTGACGAAGGAACATCAACATGGTTCCCATGACATAAAGTGCTTAACTGAGAAGCATCAAGAGCATTCGAGACATTTGGAATGGTACGCAACCAAACCGGTAGTTCCACATTCAACCCAGGAATGTACAAAGTGGCCATCAAAGGGACACCAACGTTTTCAAAGAAAGGAAAAGCACAAGAATCCCCTTGTGAAGGGGTTCCTTGTTTGGTATCATCAGTAACTTTTTCCATGAATATCTTATGCACAAGTTCTCCCCTTGCAAGATCGTTCAAGTCCATAAAAGTCTCACACACTGACTCTGGAGAACCAATGGTATAAAAAAAAATGCCTATAAAGAGGCAGCTCCACATTTCTAAGAGGAAGACTAAAAGGTCCTCACGACTGACAGAGTGGGCGATCTACCACCCTAGGTCAGAGACCCAAAGCAATGACTAACTAACTCACTATGGAAAACTAGGGAGCACAAAGCACTAGACATGGCGCATATGTACGCGGGTTGACCCACTACAGGGCATGTACACCTTTGTACTTCCTGAAAAAAGAAATAAAACAGACTGACTGACAGGGCAAGGAGAACTAGTATGGCACCAATAGGTGACCAGAATCCCTTAAAACACTCAACAGACTCAACAAAAACTCAAAAGGTATAAAACCAATCCAAAAAAACCCCTAAAACCCTAGAGGTATTCCCAATATGGTCTCCAGTTCTGCTAGCGGGAAAAACCCCCCTATGGTTACACCAGGGTTTACAATGTAGGCAGATCAATAACCGTTTAAAAGTCTCCTACTTCTCTAACTACCCCAAACATATCCCAGACTCATACAAGAAAAGAAAAATGAGAAGGATCAGGTAACTGTACCTCTACTCCATGTCTGGTGATGATCCTCTCGCGCTTGAAAGCTTCGTTGACTGCACGCCTCCTCCCAAGGTTGGCCTGCATTCAAAGATAGACAAACTAAAAGCTAAAAGCATGCAATTCATGTACAAACTAGGGTTATATGTTAGAATAAAAACATAAATAAAATGGAAACATTTGACACATCATGATTTAGGACAAGAAAAGTACTTCTTTTATTGATAATACAATGATCACTTACAACCAAAGCCGACTACTGCTCCATGAACCTAGTCCGATCTCCTGTTCACCAAGCTCCAAGTGCACCTCTATATGGCTTCTCCTCTCAACCTTTTTCTTGGGAAGTATAATGGGTTTATGATGGAGGAAGGAAGGCAAATTGGGGAATTCTGAGGCAATTCTCACAAAAGGTCTACAAATGCTTGGGGCAAGGAGGGGATGTGAAATGGGAAGACTTTCACTGTTCTTATGTCTAGATGTGGAATGAGACCCCAACACCTCCTTTTATATGAAAAAAGGATGGTTATTCAGTTGGGTGATGGGCTATAGGCAGTGGATTAGTTGGGAAACTACCCAATAGCCAGTAATCTCAACGAATTCCTTGCAACTTTTTATCTTTTGCAACTTTTGCAAGTATACGCGGGCTATAGTGGTGCAACATGTGTACGTAAGCGGGTTGTAGTGGTGCAACAAGTGTATGTATGTGGGTAGTAGTGGTGTAGGGCACGTACATCTTCAAAAAATGGGTTTTTTAGAAGAGCAACTCAGTGATGGCTTGGAAAAAAATGCAAGTAAGAGGGTCAAATGCCATGTAAGTCTATGTAGATAAATTTAGATTTATAACAATATCCCACTTGGAGGTGAATGATACCCTACAGAGGTAATATGTGTTGGTTAGATTACTCATCCATCATGCTTGAGACTAATAAGCAAGTCTTATAACTGTCTCTCTTTTTTCCCTCACTAAACTATGGTCAAGGACCCAAGACCCATCCATGATGCTCAAGACCTCATAATGGAACCCTTGTTCAACTCAAATGTTAAATACTCCCTAGAGAGAGCTCATGTTGTGGATTGTAGGTGTTGGTCATGGTTCTTAATATTAAGAAAGTTCAATTAGGAATTAAGTCTATCGTCCCCGCCCCCAACCATGTTTATTCATTGACATTTATTTCTAGTGTGCAAAACCTAGTCATGGTGCATGTATCCCATGCAAAGGTGTGGAAATAACCCCTACAAAGAATTTGGGTGTTGGTTCAAGGACTAGTTCAAGATTCTTGATCCTAGAAGAAGATTCAACAATATCCTGATGGACTTTTTTTCCTTCAACCATGGCTAAGGCCCCGTGACCCATACTCAATGCGCATATCCTCGTAAAGGAATCCATAACCAACTTGGATGCTAAACATGCCCTAGAGAGGGCATGTGTTGTGGTTTGTAGGTGTTGTTCATGGTGTATGGGCCTAAGAATCTACATTTAAGGTCTAAGACCCAAGTTTTTTCCTCCCCTAACCATGGTGCTTGAGCTCATGAAGGTTTGTTTAGGGCTCAAACCCCTTATTCCCCCCAAACATTGTTTATCCTTCAAGACCCATTTTATTTTACATGAAGGAACACATGCATTATTTTAGGAATGAGTGTGCACTTTCAAAAATGAGTGTGCACTAGTATAACTTAGTACATGAACGATATACATGGAGGTTCGATAAGGTCCAGAACAATTCAAATAGGAATGCATGTGCATTCCTAAAATTTTCGATGAGAATGTATTGGTTGCTTCTTGTCTGCATAGGGGTTATCATACCTAGGTTTCGGGTTGGTCGTGACTAGAAAAACCCTCAAGACATCGGCCCTTTCGACATCACTTGCTTGCGCAGATGAAGTCTCACATGAGGTATCTATTGGGGCTGCAAGAACCAGGTTTCTACTGCAGTAAGGGAAAGGGAGGCTAAGGCGTGAATCATTCGTCCTGATCTTAACTCAATGTTCTTGATTATTACCTAAACTATCACAACCATACATGAAAATTCCATCATAACCAATTCATAGACTAAATTTGTTATGCGAAGTATATCATCATTCATGAATGCATAAAGAAAAGTAAGAACACAAGACACAATATGATTTCTAAACTCCTTCTTTATTCATCTTCTCTCTTACTAACAGACTATTACATTCATGATCTTTCCATAGCCTCAATTCTCTTCCATGCACACCCTCTCACACTTACTTATGCATACATCTATCTCTTTCTCGCTATATCTATATATTTATGTTTTTCTTCATATATCCCAATCTCGTTACATATTTAAACCCCAAAATCTAGGGTTTCAAGTTCTATTCTTATCTATCCAAAAATAACCCATTACAATGCATGACATAACCATCTTCATTTAACTAGCTATTTTCCTTATTCTACTTCTTGTTATTTATACATCTTTTCTGTTGTCCTTTTATTTCTGGAAATTTGCACTATCGTCGTTTGAGCTTCCTTTTCTCACTCGCTTGCTTTATACTTTTGTATTTTCATTATATCCGTCCTTCGTGTCCTTCTACACCATTTCTATCTTCTGTGTGAATCCTTCCTTCTACACGAATCCTTCCTTTTGCGTGAATCCTTCCTTCTGTGCGCTTTCTTCGTACTTAGATTCTTCTCAAAATGATATCCAAAACTGCATGTCCAACAACATGTGTTCCCATTGAAATGATTTCACGAAGAAATTTATTTCCCTTTCCCTTTAACTATACTTAAAAATCATAAAAAAACACCCAAACTAATAACTAAAACCATAAAACTCTGCATTAAACATGTAATATAATCAACATGAAAATGGAAACAAATCACACTAACTTAATTTATATATTAATGTATAATAAAAATTAAAATTTATTTTGTATGGAAAGAAATGCAATATAATAGATGATATAAAGAGCACAAACACAATTCCATACCTTACTAAGGAACAAGAAACCTATACCCATTAGAATGGGTTCTGTGTAATTTTATAGTAAAATTTGGAAGATCTAGGTAGATTTTAAAATAGGAAAAACTCATAAGGGCATCATTTCACCATGAGATAAACATGGATCTTGATGAATGCAGAAATGGTTGGAAATTTATAATGGATTCTTATGATATTTGTAGACGTAAAGAGGGTCATTTTTCTACAACATTAGCTCACTCCATCTAAATGGGAAAATTTAAAAGATATATAACCATGAAAGTCCCATAGGAATAGGAAAATATTTGAAAAAGAATCTTATTACACTAATAACATTTATTGTTGTGAAAAATAACCTTAGAAAAACAATTGTGACTTATCTTTTTACACTAATAACTTTTAAATTTGTGAAAAAATAGCTTAGAAAAACAATTGTAACATTCAAGATCCAGTTGAATCTGAAGTCAATGGTATCCCTAGATATACATAGCCTCACCAAGATGTTGGTAAGGTTGGTCTCTTCCTATTCAAGACGTGACAATGATGAAATAAGGAATAAATCTAGTGCAAACCACTATCTACAAATTGTTTCTAAAATGTTGTCAATGTAGGTTGAACACCTTGTGGAAGAAAAGGACTAAGAACCTCTAATCCTAATAAACTATAAGAGCATGGAAATAAATATGTGAGTTCCTAAAGAGATAATGAAACTATGCTCTAATCTCATAGTAGGGGAAGTATATGATTAAAAAAATGATCTGAATAGGATCCTACAAGAACAATTGGCTATCAGCACATGACTCTAAGATGATAAACACGTGCAAATTTTAAGGCTATGGACAAAGAAGGAGATCAAATTGTTGGCATGAAAGGACCCATGCCATCATGGTTGATGTCCAATTTTTGTATGTAATATATGTAAAGTCAGGAAGTATATTGTTGTATGTAAAGGAACAATGAGACTCTCATAATACCTTTTCCACGTGGGAGAAAATAAAAACAAGCAAACAAAAGAAGGAGAAGAAGATTGGAGAGAAGTTGAAGTGTTATGGATTCCTGACCTTCCAGTTATCCTCCCAATAGACTCAACATTCTATATCATCTATCCCCACAATAAAAAAGGGGTTCTTTGGTTGTAAGTGATGTAGAGAGGTTTCCCAGATGTGACTGAGGAGCATATAGATGAACCAGAGAACATGTAACTTTCTCATTGCTCAATAAATAAGAGCCTGGCCAAAGCCAAAAGAATGTTGGTTTTCCCATTTGGGTTTCCAGGGTAAATTGTGAGTTTATGCGTGATGATTGTTTGTGGTTGTATTGTTCATGAATGGTTAATGTGTGCATTGTAACTTAATGCTTGTCTATGTTTTATTTAGAAAATCAAATTTCATACCAGTTTGGACTTGAGCTCATTTAATATGAATATGGTTGTTATGGATTCGTAATTCATCCTAACAACTCTTTAACCATAGCCATGCATTGATTTTGAGATGGGAATTGACGACCCTCCTTTCAGAATCGTTGTTATTCATTCGAGGGTTTCTAATTTTGTTTTGAGTTGTTGGGAACATTCTCGACCTTGTTGGGAGGTTTTCCTTTGACCATAAATCATAGATGGCACATATATTGAAATTCAGGGTTGTCTAGGCATTTGTTTGCCACTAGTGGACCATATGCACATTTTTTCAAATTTTTATGCTATCAATTTCACCCCATACGTTTTTCATTGTCTTGAACATTAAAATCGACGTGCATATGATTTTCTTTGTCAATAAACATTAAAATCGACTTGCATAGTTTTTATTTTTTGGTGAACATTAAAATGGACTTTCATATGTTTTTTTTGTTGTTGTGGGTTTCCAAAATTGTCAGGGCATCTTTGTGCACCAAGGGTTAAAAAAGTAACCTTCCAAACATTTTCCTTTGCAATTGCTAGTTAAATTCGTCCTATGGGTTATACTCTTCATTGTTGGCCATCCCAACTTGCCTTTGAGCATTTCAACTCCATAATGGGACATTTTCCTCTTCTGTAATCGACCGTCAACAACTTCTAGTTGAATAGATCCACCCACGATTTGACTAGTATTTCCTCTCGTCGGTTTGACTCGACTTGGTTGACTCGAATTGGTTGACCTTATTTCATCTGAGTCGACTTGGTCGACTTGTATTACTCTGAATCTACTTCTAGAAGATCGACTTCCTTCTCGCGTGATTTATTCGACTGGGGATGATCGGCTGGTGTTGGTTTTCTTGGTCGACTCGACTGTGGCATTACTAGTTGAGTTTTCTATAAGCCAATGAAAAATATGATTATATTTGTTTTGTAGAGGACTCTATGTTGGTGAGACAGGTAGACTATAATCCTCCTATTTACGGATCAGATGGTCTCAAAGAAGAAGTTCAAATGCATTCAGTGAGACGTATATGGTAATTAACTGTAGTGATTTCAAAATAAGTGGACAAGAGTTGTTTCTAGGGCTAAAGAGAAGTAGAGCATCAAGAATGTCAGGGGAACATTATGAAGAAATATAAGATATGAGGGTCGGGTTGGATCAATTTGAGCATAGTTTGTCTACAATAACATCAATGGTGTCACAACTATTGTCAGTGAAGAGAAAGGAAACACCATCAATGGATGATGGGCATGAAGGCCCCAAGAAGGAAGAAGATAAGACAAAGACAAAGCATAAGACTTACCAGAGATGGGAGAGTGTAGCTATAGAAAAACACAAGCATCTTTTCATGTAGAGGCCGAGGTGTAAATCAAGCCTTATGATAGGGAAGTGGATTCTATCAGGCTGAACCAATCGCTACAATATATGGAAGTATACTTCAGCATGCATGAGGTAACTGAAAAAAAATATATTTATTTTGCTCAATTGAAGCTTGAAGGACATGCTTTGACATGGTGGGAGAGTGATGCAGTAAACAAAGCACTAGGAAATGAGACACCAGTGGTTCCTCTAGACATATATGGAGTCGTATTGGGAAGTCCATATTTGTATGTGAGGGATGCCATTTTCAAAAGGAGAGAGAACTAGTATATGCTATTCAAGGATGGAAAATATTATGCCATAAATGCACACCCAGACAAAGCTAATCTCTCTCTGATCATTGCTCATCAGGAATGAATAATCATCAACAACACACATAAGTTTTTCTTAATGTTTCTGAGAGAAGGAGAGAAGCAGGGAGAAGGCATCAAGTTGGAGATGAAGGAAGCCTTGGAAGGATGTATTGGTGAGAAGGGTCAAACACTACAACAATTGATTGAAGCCTACATGGAAGTGTTTCAAGAGCCTCAGGGACTTCCACCCAAGAGAGATTTTGAACGGGATATTTGGTTATTATCAGAATCACCACTGCCTAACATTGCATTGTATAGGTAGTCCATCATCAAAGAAGATGAAGTAAAGAAGCAACTTCAACATTTGTTGAAGCAGGGAGTCATTAGACACAATAAATCACCATGTGTTTCACCCATAATCATGGTGCCAAAGAAATATGGAAGCTGGAGAATGTGCATTGATTATCATACCCTGAATAAGATCACCATAAAGAATAGATATCATTTTCCAAGGATTGATGACATGTTGGATCAACTGCAACAATCCAAATTCTTCACTAAGTTGGACCTCAAATCCGGTTACTACCAAGTGAGGATCGAAGAAAAGGATGTGTGGAAGACAACGTTCAAAACAAGACAAGGTTTGTATGAGTGGTTAGTAATTCCTTTTGGATTATGAATGAATCTGTAACATTTATGAGACACATGAATGATGTACTACATCCCTTCATTTAATCTTTTGTAATAGTATATATGGATGACATACTAATCTTTAGAAACACTTGGAAAGAGAACCTCTCACATGTGACACAGGTATTAGAGACCTTGAAGAAGACACAATTGATTGTAAAATTGTAGAAATGTGAGTTTGGGAAGACTTCCTCGATATATCTTGGGCACATGATTGGAGGAGGAGAGATGAGGTTAGATCTAAAGAATATTGAAACCATCACCCAATGGCCTATTCCCACCAATGTGACAGAGGTTGAGAGTTTCATGGGAGAAGCTCAGTACTTAAGGAAATTCATTGTAAACTTCTCTACAACAACAATTCCATTGCATGCACCATAACTTCCAAAGGAAAGAGCTTTCATTGGGGAAATACACAACAAAGATAATTTGAAGAATTGAAGAAGAAAATTAGTGATGCTCCAATATTAGCCATGTCAAATTTGCTACGACCTCTTGATCTAGAAACTAATGCTAGTGGATATGCATTAGGAGCAATACTCATGCAAGGAGGAAGGCATGTGTGCTACCATTCAAATTTGTTTCACGCAAAAATACTTTACTATCCCACATACGATAAAGAGATATTTGTGATTGTACAAGAAGTAAATAAGTGGAAGCATTACCTCTTTGGAAAAGAGACTATCATACACACAGATCACCAACCCCTTCAATATCTACAGAGTTGGAGAAAGATGCAACATGTGAGACATTACAAGTGGTTAGGTTTCTTGTAGCAATTTCATTTATTGATTAAGTACAAGAAAGGATTCACGCACACACTAGAAGACGTTCTCTCTCAACGAACACCGAATAAGATTGCAACAATTAGAATGATAATGCATCTTTATCCTTTCACTCGTGAAATTTTCAATGAAGATTATGAGGGAGATGAATATTTCAGAGGAGTCTCCAAGCAACTCAAGGAGAGGGTGGTTGTTTTCATGGAAGGAAATTAATACCACCTCCAATATGAGATGTTTTACAAACTAGAAAAACTATGCATACCCTGGGATAGAAGGGTTCAGTTGATGAGACAAGCACACATTTCTAGGATTCATGGGAATTTTGGCATGGCAAAGACATTGTAAAATCTGTAGTGGTATGTGTATTGGCCAAATATGCAAGAGTATGTGGAAAATTTTGTTAGAGGTTGTGTTATTTCCATCACTAGCAAGTCAAGAAACCATAAAATTGGTTTGTACATGTCATTTTTAGTGCGAAGAAGACCTTGGGAGAGCATCTCCATGGATTTTGTTCGAGGTTTACCTATGAATCATAGAGGCCATGACTACTTATTCGTTTTGGTGGATCGTTTCATAATGGATACCAAGTTGAAGTACTCCACTTCCTTCCATCCTCATACTAATGGACAAGATGAGGTAGTAAACATGATGTTGTTGCAATTATTGATAGGTTACAACAACAAACATCCAAAGACTTGGTACGAGCATCTAGTCTACATTCAACACTCTTACAATAGAGCACTTAATTCTTCCACTAATAAGTCTCCTTTCAAGATGTGTTTTGGTTATTTACCTCCTTCATCATTTAATATCATGTATGGAAAACAAAAGGAAGAGGGAGGACTAAAAGGAGAAGAATAGAAGGAAAGCACATTCGTGGAAAAGATTAGGCATATATAGCTAAGGGTATAGGAGGAGCTTGAGAAGAGCCAACAATTTTACAAAGTTGTGCATGATCAACACATGAAAGATCATAAGTTCCATGTTAGATACAAGGAGTGGCTCTATCTATGTAAGGAACAACTGCAAGGAGCATCAAAGAAATTCAATCCCCTTAGATATGGACCATTTGAGATCATTGAACAAGTGAATGAGAATGCTTTCAGACTTAAACTTACACCTTATATATAGATCAACTCAGTGGTGAACATGGAATATTTGAAGTTGCTTGAACCCTCTATGTTGGATGAGGAGGAAGAAAATCATGTTCTTCCGATTGTTGAATACCTTTCACCTCATGGAATTGAGGAGTTGAAAGAAGACACAGTTCTACAACACAAGGAGTGAACGACTTGCAGAGGACAACAAGAAATTTAGCAAATTGGTCTCAAGGGACAAACTACAAGGAAAGCAAAGTGGTATGAGAGGAACCATATTGCAAGCAGGTTCCCTCCTCTATCCTTCATATCTTTTGGGGACCAAAAGCCTCCCAATGGAGAGGTGTGATCCGAATCAGATCTGACAAGAATAATTGGTTATCAGCACAAGACTCTAAGATGATCAACATAGGAAAATTTTAAGGAAATTGAAAAAGAAGGAGATCAACTTGTTGGCGTGAAGGGCCCCATGCCATCATGATTGATGTCCAATTTTTGTATTGAATATATTTAAATTCGGGCAGAATATTGTTGTATGTAAAGTAATAATGAGACTCTCATAATACCTTTTCCACGTGGGAGAAAATAAAAACAAACAAATAAAAGAAGGAGAAGAAAACTAGAGAGAATTTGAAGCATTGGGGATGCCTGATCTTCCAGCTATCCTCCCAGTCGACTCAACATTCTATACCATGTATCCCCACAATGAGAAAGGGGTTCTTTGGTTGTGAATGATGTATATAGGCTACCTATATGTCACTAAGGAGAATAAAGATGAATCAAAGAGCCTGTAACTTTCCCATTGCTGAATAAATAAGAGCCTGATTGAAGCCAAAAGAATGTTAGTTTTCCCGTTTGGATTTCCAGGGAAAATTTTTGAGTTTATGAGTAATGATTGTTTGTGGTTGTATTGTTCATGAATGGTTAATGTGTGCAATGTAACTTAATGGTTGTATGTGTTTTATTTAACAAATGGAATTCCGTACCAATTTGGACTTGATCTTGTTTAATATGAATATAGTTTCTATGGGTTCATAAGCTAGCCTGCCAACTCTTTATCCATAGTCATGCATTGATTTTGAGATGGGAATCGATGACCCTCCTTCCAAATCCATTGTTTTTTTTTAACAAGATAGTGGAATTTATATTAATGAAGCAGTGGTATGACCACTATGAAAACGTCTACATAGTTCAGACATGCATCCTGTGCATGAATTCCAAAATTACATATATAGGTGCCTTAATATAAAGCACAAAAATTCCCATTCTGTCTTAGCTTCCAAAACTTGGCTACTATGGAGTTAAAACCTACATACAGTATATCTTCCAAATAACCAAAAAAGGGATAGATCCATTAGTGGAGAGGAGCATAATTTCACCTGTTGTTCTGGGTTTGAGGGTCCTTCTTTCAGCGGAGCCTTCACCCCTGCTTCATTCTAGAGGGTCATCCTGGTGGCTTGAAGCTCCATCTTTTCCACCTTGGATTCCAATTCTGTAATTCTGCCATTGACCTGTTGCGCTGTGTGCGTGAGGGCCTCTACAACTTCTTCTTTGAGTTGAATTAGATCTTCCTCGAGCATCTCGAACCTTCTGCCACCTTCCCCATCTAGCCGAAGAAGAAATCCTCTATGCACATAGAGATTCCACTTCAGGTCACGGATTTCCTATTCTAGTGAGGGGGGGGATTCAGAGGAGCAACAGACTCAGAGATGGAGGCCATTGGGTGGGCTGGGGAAAAACTGACAGAGTTTGAAGGGAAAGGGACCAAGCGTAAAGATTCGAGCAAGACGAACGTTCACCAAAGGGAGATAAGGCTAACTTGTAGGCTTCTACTACCCTTGATTTATATACAGCGTGAGCGTGCGACGCCATGATTCGGAGGGACCTCGCTCGAGTGCCTTGCGGGAGGGAGATGGGCTCAGTACATTTCTTCATGAGGGGTGTGAGGGCAAGCTCATGCGGGGATGAGTAGAGTGACGTGAACTGGAGGGAGAAGTACCAACGTGTAGGGGAAGCGACAGATCGGTGTGACAGAGAGGTGCTGCCACAGATCGAGACGCGGGGAGGAGAATCGTCTAGATGCCACCTATCTCGAGGTCTCCAACTAATTGCCCGCCACAGAACGTTAAGGAAAAGGGGCAAAGGACAAGGTACCATTGAAAGAGAGTTGACCCTTGCTCAAGGGGGTGGCGACTTTAGCTGCCTGATCCACTTCAACATTCAATTGTCGATGCACATGGAAAAAATCAATCTTTCGGAAGGATTTAGAGAGCCACTAGATTTTCTTGAGGAGTTGTCAAAGTTTCATTTGGTTTGGTAATGATTTGGTGAACATGGCTTGGATTAGGATTCGAGAATCTCTTATCACCGTGATTTCATTGATTCCTAGCTCCTGGGCTTGGGTGAATCCTTTCCAGAGACTCAAAGCTTCTGCCATGTTATTGGTTTCTTCCCCTAATCCCCAGAAATAGACCAATTCTCGGTTTTCATTGGGTTCATAGAGAACCCCTCCCCCTCTTGCCGCCCCTTCCTTCTAGATCCATTGTTATTCATTCAGGGGTTCCTAATTTCGTTTTGATTCGTTGGGCATATTCTCGACCTTGTTGGGAGGTTTTCCTTTGCACATAAATCATAAACAACACATATATCAAAATTCAAGGTTGTATGGTTGTTCGTTAGCCACCATTGGACCATATACACATTTTTGCAAATTTCTTGCTATCAATTTCGCCCCATACATTTTGCGTTGTCATTGAACATTAAATCGACTTGCATACATTTTTCTTTGTCGGTGAACATCAAAATCAACTTGCATATGTTTTTTGTTTTTTTGGGTTACCAAAATTGCAGAGGCATCTTTTCATCACGAGTTAAAAAAAATCTACCTCCCAAACATTTTCCTTCGTAGTTGTTAGTTAAATTAGTCCTTTGGGTTATACTCTTCATTTTTGGTCGTCCCAACTTGCCTCTGAGTATTTCAGCTCCATCATGGGACATTTTCCTCTCTCCTAATTGATTGTCAATGCCTTCTAGTTGACTAGATCCTCCCACGGTTCAACTGGGATTTCCTCTAGTCAGTTTGAATCAACTTGGTTGACCCGACCTTTGTCGACTCAACTTGGTAAACCTGCTTTCATCTGAGTCGACTTGGTCGACTTTTATTTCTCCGACTTGACTTCTGGAAGACTGACTTCCTCCTCATGTGATTGATTCGACTGGTGTTGGTTTTCTTGGTCGACCTGACTTTAGCATTGCTAGTATAGTTTTCTATAAGAAAATGAGAAATATGATTATATTTGTTTTGTAGAGGACTCTGTGTTGGTGATATAGGTAGACTATAAGCCTCCCGTTTACGGATAAAAAATTGATAAGTTCATTGCACTAAGGAAAATGGTGGTTTATTTCAATTCAAATTCATTGGGAACATAATGAATCTATTTTGAAACTAAAAGATAATCTTGTTAGTGATCGGTTTTTGCTCGTAAGCTTCGAATTGTTCAAGTGACTTGAGAGTGGCATGATCGCGGTCTCTTACTAATTCTAAATACAAAGGAAGTGGTTTTAGAGAAGAGGATGAGCTTGATAATGATGAGGATAAAGGAGTGATTTTATGATGCTAACAGAGTTGCATGGTCCCGCCAGATTCTCCACCTATGGCATCCTAGAATGAAGCAACTGAGCCTGGCTCTGGGATACTCCCACACAAACACTTCAAGCAGATTCAATGTTTCTGTAAACATCAAATTATTTGATGAATTGACAAGTTATAGGGTGCTTTTCTGTAAATGTTACTCTTTGTAAAGATGAATTTTGATAAGGATATTATGAGCCATATCTGCAAATGGATTGCAATGTTCTCTCGCGTCCTTGAATGTTTTGTATCAGAGGAAACTGAAATATCATTTTTGGATCTGTCATTGATTCATATGATAGACCTATGTGCTAGAACTAGACGAAGATTATCCATCGCTTAGATGCCCAAAAAATTGAAGTGCAAGGTTTATTTCCTGGAACATGTCGCTTCAATGTTTCTGGCTGGCAGGATTTATGAGAGGTGGGTTTTGGGTTGTCGCTATTTCTGATAGGTGGATAAGGATTTTTCAACAACCATGATAATTTTAATTCTGAGAGGTGGATGATTTCTAAAAAATGGAAAAGGATTTTTCCACATCCATGATAATTAATTAAAACATAGTTTTTTATACACCCATAAGATGTTTGGAAATATAGTTTTTTATACACCCCTAATATGATGGGAACATTGAAGTGCAAGGTAGATTTTTTCAAGATTTCAAGTGATCTGTAAATTGTCGTGGATATTCCACTCAAACATTTCTTCAACACATATCTATTAAAATATTGAAAATATTTACTATTAAGACTATTTTTCCTTTAGATCTCCACAATATTTAATTATTGATTTTCTTCTTATGCATGAAATAGATAAAATGTCGAAAATAGAGAACACTAAAATACAATCACACCATCCACAAATAAACACAAGATATGACCTAGGAAACCGAATATGAGAGAAAACCCAACTAGAAGGTGAGGTTGCTCTGGTCTCTTTTTTCTGGTATAGAAATGATGCAAGTACAAAGAAATATGCACTCTCTGTGGAGTTTCCTTTGACTTGTGGCCTATATGGCTGCTACAAAATATCACCTCCTGTGTTATGCTCACAAAATACCACTCACATGTTTTTTTCAACTATGGAACAAGATACAATGCAAAAAAAATGGAACCCCTTCTCCTCCTAGTGGTCTGGTATTTAACATAGCACGATAGTCATCTAGGGGTAGGGTTTTGACGTCCTCAACCTTCAATTGTGATAAGGTTTTGGAACTTCTAGAATCTTCTTAGAAAATCAACTACGTGGCTAGCCCCACATGTCTACATAATGGAGGTTGAAGTCGCATCCACTCGCACCATGGTGATTAATACGTTAAGTCAACTTGTGGTAGGGAAACTCTATATACAAACTCTGAACTATTTGCGTTATTGGAAAAATATATGTGTGTAAAATATATAATATTCGTGCATGGTAAGGTTTGGACCAAAAAAAGTGTAGTTTGATGCCTCAAAATGGCTCCAAAAGATTTCAGAAGATTTTTTGGACCCAAATTTCCAAATTTGGACTATCCATGGAAATGAGCTCATTCCTCCAATTTTTCCACTAATAGTGAGATAGATGACAAATAATATAATGATCCAATCCACATCATGAAATTCACAAGAAAAACAAGTAGTTTTAGGGTTGGTAGGATTTCTAAATAACTATTTTGAATAAATTTAGAAGAATTGTTTGTGTATTTAAAAATGCAATATTTCACCTCACAAAAAATTATATAACTATATTTTGATTATAATTATTGAAAGAAATGCTACCTGAAAAATTATTGAAGGAAATCCAAATCTTAAATGTTTAGATTTTTTTGAAATACGATATTTTAAAAATACACCATATATTTAGACTACTCTATTTCTAAAAGATAGATAATTTCTAAGAAATGAATAAAGTTTTGTTGGAGTCATGATAATTAATTAAAATGATAGATTTTTCATCATTTTAAATAATTTTAAATAAATAAACAAAATTTATATAATTTACTATTATTTAAAGATTCAAGACTATCCCTAGGAACCACCAACCGGTTAGCTTGGTTTTCCTTAAGGATGATAAATCAATCCCAATCATATCATAGTTGAGAACTAAATTATGATAAATTTTTCTAATGTGTAAAGATAAAAATAACGATATAAAAAATTAAAAATAAAAGAGAAATGAAGATAAAAATAATGATCATAA